>APFE030600221.1:66513-162928 GCA_000404065.3 Pinus taeda | reverse complement strand
CCACAGAGGTGCCACAGAAGGCGCAGTGCGGAGGCGCCACAGAAGGCGTAGTACGAAGGTGCAGTGTGCAAACACCACATAGGCGCCACAGAAGGCGCAATGCGGAGACGCCACAGAAGGCGTAGTGCGAAGGCGCCACAGAAGGCACACTGCGGAGACGCCACAGAAGGCGCAGTGCGGAGACGCCATAGAAGGCGCAGTGTGGAGATGCCACAGAGGCACCACAGAAGGCGCAGTGCGGAGGTGCCACAGAAGGCACAGTGCGAAGGCACCACAGAAGGCGCAGTGCGGAGACGCCACAGAAGGCGCAGTGCGGAGGCGCCACAGGAGACGCCACAGAGGCGCCACCGAAGGCGCAGTGCAAAGGCACCACAGAAGGCGCAGCTACGGAGGTGCGCGATGCCACAAAAGGTGAAGTGCGCAGTGACGTAGGCCAGAGAAAAGGAAATTGCGTATCTGTCTTAAGATCTTTAGTTGACTGATTTTTTTGTTGATAAGGTATTCTAGGTTTAGTTTACTGTTATTGTGGATCTGGTTATCTGGGTGACTTACTGGTACTTGATGATCATTTGATGTTTATGGATCCAGTATGAAAATTGGATGAAACATGGCCTTTCAGATTATGTGTTGTGCTTCAGTGTATCCAGTATGAAAATTGATGAAACATGGTACCTGGAGGAGAGAAGATTGTAGGCTGACGCCTACATACTAGTACTTAAGGTAGTACAAAAGCAAAGGGGAATCTTTGGAGCATTGTAGCAGGTAGCAGCCTGCGTACTAGTAAATGGATAGGCTAGTACAAGAGCAAAGGGGGTTGTAGCTCCCGTACTGGTATAAGACTGCACCAGTACAAATATTGTAAAAGGATTTTCTTATTAAGAAGAAGATTGAGATGACTTGCAGCAGGTGGTTTTCTCCCGCATTGGGTTTCCACCTTATATCATGGTGTTCATGTGTGTGCCTTATGTGTGATGATCTATTCTATGTTACTGCATCTGTTAACTGATAATATGGTTGATAATGTTCTAATGCACTCATTGAAGATCAATTAACTTAATCATAAGAAGTTGCGGAAGTAGCATATATGAATAAGAGTTTGGAAATGAAAAAGTTTTATTAATGTGATAATACTGATTCACCCCCCCCTCTCAGTATTATTTCCAACAAAAACTGCTCTCGGAAATACCGACCTTCATATTGAGCGACCCCTTGTTGAGACTATACCACGGATACTGAAAGGTTCCGCTAAACGCGCGACTATCAATCCTAACGCTAGGGCTGCCTAGAATTATTCCATTGTGGAGGATATGGCCCAGAGTCCATGTGCCATGTCTACTTTAGAGGTTCTCCAGTCATGTCTAGCTTAGCGAAGTGCTTTACTCTCAGCAATTGGGGCAGTTGATCCAACCAATTCTTTAGTGCTCACTTTTGACATGTTAAATGTCAAAAAGCGACTCCCTCATCACATGGCTTTCCAGATAAAGTCTACATACTGAAAGATTAATATTTTTCGCACCGTTATTGATGAGGGAGCTTCCACGTGCGTCATGTCGATGTCTTGCTAGAAGGCCATTGGATCTCCTTCGGCTGTTCCTTCACCTACCCTTCTGGCTGTGTTTGATGGGCATTCTCACAAGCCGCATGGGATTATCCCGGCCTTTCCTATATGTGTTGGAGGAAAGGTCGTCAATGTTGAAGTAGAGGTCATAGATGCTAACCTAGACTATAATCTCCTCTTAGGAAGGAATTGGGTATACAAGATGGACGCTGTGGTTTCGACTCTATTTCGTGCCATTTGCTTTCCTCATGAAGGGAAAATCATTAAGGTAGATCAGTTAGATTATTGTCCAGTTGATGCTCAAGAAACTTCTGACTCTATTGTCCCCTTAGTGGATAACCCTTGCCCGCCTACCGAGAATCTAGGAGATGGGATGTATTCCTCATTGATGGGTACCTTTGAGTTTCCCTCTCCTATCGGTCGAATCAATGTTGTTTCATCATCCAAGGAGTCTCCTCGAGAAGGGTTCTTCCGAACTCACTATTTTTTAGACCCTTGGACCTTGCCTTCACCTACGACCACATTAGCTGAAGGACAAGTAAATGGAATGGAATCCTCTATGTTTGCGGCTGAGCTTAGATATCAAGCTATCATTAACTCCGCAGAAGACCACTCTACTCCTTCTTTTGAAGAGGAGTTTGAGTGTTATGTGGCCCCGGCTTGGGCCTTTGATTCCACCTCCGCCTTGGACTGCTTAGATACGGTTTTACCTTCTAAAGAAGCAATCCTCGAAGTGATGATGGGTGTAGATCGACCTTGGGAAGACTTACACCATCGTTCATATTTCCTTCCTCCATTGCGGGAAGTGGAAGCTAGGTTCTCCAAGCTATTCACTAGTGATGTTTGTAAGATATCGAATCCTTGGCTCCATCACACTTTCGTGCCGAAAGGTAATATTGTCGGTGATCTCAGAAATGATGTCTATAAACATCTCTAGGGACCCTAACGTGATTGAGAATCTCTTCATCGGAATTGAATGTTCCCCTGAAGAAGTGCAAATTTACACCGACCTTTTTAAGGAATTTCGAGATGTATTTGCTTGGTCTTATGAGGAAATGTCTGGCATTGATCCTTCTATAGTTCAGCATGAGATCAAGACATATGAAAACACTAAGCTGATTCGTCAAAGGCTTCGACCGGTTAATCCTAGGAATGTGGCAACCATTAAAGCTGAAGTAGAGAAGTTTCTCAAGGCGGGTTTTATATACCCTGTTCCTCTTACCGATTGGGTTTCTAACCCAGTCCCTGTAGATAAAAATCAAGGAACAATCAGAGTATGCATCGACTTTAGGGACTTAAACAAAGCTTGTCCGAAAGATAATTACCCCACACCATTCATTGATCAGATTATTGATGAGTGTGCGAGTAACGAGAGTTTTTCCTTCATGGACGATTTTTCTGGTTATAATCAAATTTCTATCCGTCCTGAAGATCAACATAAGACGACTTTTATATGTCCCTGGGGTACCTTTGCATACAGAAAGATGCCATTTGGTCTTTAAAATGTTGGAGCCACGTTCCAGCGGGCCATGTCATATGATTTCCACGACATCAAACATATCATCGAAGCATACTTGGACGATCTCGCTGCTCGTTCTCGAAAAAGAACTAATCATCCCAGTCACCTTCGAATGGTTTTTGAGCAATTTCGTTTTTATAAAATTCGGTTGAATCCAAACAAGTGTGTTTTCGTGGTTACATCTAGTCGGTTGTTAGGGTTCATCGTGTCAAATGAAGGGATTAGAGTTGATCCCTTCAAGGTAGAGGCGATAGTCCAGTTGCCTCCCCCGTCCTCCATTCAACAACTTCAAAGTCTTCAAGGGAAGGCTAATTTCTTAAGATGGTTTATAGCGAACTATGCCAAGATCACTAAAGGGTTTATGCTTTTGCTCCGCAAAGGGGTTCCATTCATATGGGACGACTTTGCACAGCGGTTGCTTGATGCTTTGAAAAAGGCATTAGTCTCTGCCCCGCTTTTGAGTCCACTGGATTATGGTAGGGACTTCCTTTTATATTTCGCTACAACAGAATCAACCATTGGTATGGTTCTCATTCAGGAAGACGATGCTCTCACAGAGCACGTGATTTATTACTTGAGCCGAGGCTTGAGAGGTCCTCAACTTCGCTATTCTCTGGTTGAGAAGTTGGCCTTGGCAGTTGTCCACACTATCCAGCGGCTACGTCATTATATTCTGCTACGCAAAACTTTTGTCTTGGCAGCAGTCAATCCATTTCAGTTTGTCCTCAGTAGGCGAGTGATTGGGGGCAAATATAATTGATGGATTGTCATTCTACAAGAATTTGTTCTCGAGTTCTTGTCCGCTAAGTCCAAGAAATCTATGGTTTTTGCCGAGCTAATTTCTGAGCTGCCTTGTGGAGAGGATACTTTTTATCAGGAAAGTTTTCTCGACGAACATTTATTCCTCATCTCTTCACTCAACCCTTGGTATGGAGATATCATTGTTTATCTCCAGACTTCGAAGTTTCCCTCTGTTTTCTCTAAGGATGAACGTCGCAAATTACGTCACCTCGCTAAAAATTATGTCATCATCGGTGATACATTATATCGTCGGGGGGTTGATTCATTCCTTTGGCGCTGTTTAACCTTAGAGGAGGTAGAGTCTGTGCTAAATGATTGCCATAGTGGAGCTTGTTGTGGTCATCTATCAGGGCTTGCTACAACTAAGCGTATCTTGCGTGCCGACTATTTTTGGCCTTCACTTTTCAAAGATTGTGTTGAAGCGGTCAAACGCTGTCACCCGTGCCAAGTTTATAGATGGAAGATGCACGCACATCCAACTCCTCTTTTTCCCATTGTCATTGTCGATCACTTTAATAAGTGGGGTATTGATTTTACGACTTGTCATCCGCCTTCAGCAGCGAATCACAAATATATTATCATGGTCGTCGACTACTTCACGAAGTGGGCCGAGGCCATGCCCACTTATAAAAATGATAGTGAGACAGTGGCGTTGTTCCTTTTTAATCAGATTATCTCAAGGTTCGGTATCCCAAGAGAGATTGTCACTGACCATGGCAATCATTTCTAGGGTGATTTTGAGTGCATCAAAGATTAGATGGAGGATGTGGCAATGACCAAGTTAGAAAAGTTACAACAAACAATAGATGATGTAAGTGCCAATCTAGCCCTTAAATAATTTTGATAGAGTTAGGAATCCTGCCATCTATGGTGTATGGATTTTAGTGCCAGACTCGATCATAAACCACTATCACCTCATCCTACCAGAAACCTAAGAGAGTATGTTGTGTATTGGGCACTGCAGTGGAAGTATGGGAGGGGTTTATGTAGCAAACGTCTCTTGCCTCAGGACTAGTTAACTTAATATTATCAGAATTGGGTTTGGAATGCATGACACAATTGCAATGTAGTGCAGCCTATGAACTACAAAACAAGCTGAAAATGACCTAGACAGACTTGGAAGAAAAATAAAGAACCGAAGAGTAGTTGCACCAGGAACAACAAAGGATAGTTGAAGATAATCATGAGTGGCGCACTTCCCTAACCCAAATATATGGAGAACATATAAAGGGATTAGTCATTGCATCAACTCCCACTCAAGGGGTAGCCACAAAGGTGGAGGAGGCCATATAGGGATTAGAAAACAAAGTGACAAAGGACGAGGCCAAGAAGCAACTATAAGCATCATCCAAGGAACAACAACACAAAGAGTTGGCCTAATAGGAGAAAGACCAGTTGGATGAGTATGAAAGGAAATGTCATGATATGGTAGAACAAGCTGACCGAATGTTCAATGCTCTGTCTGAGGTACCATCTATAAGACGAGTTGTTGAGTAGATACTAAAAATGGATGACCACATTCATCAAATTGGTCAAACAGTGGGAAAGATCAACCTCACTGATAGAAGGAAAGTGATGCATGACAAGTTGCGACTCAGAGAATTGGGGGACAAACTCTTTGAAGATAAAAAACCATGGGAAAATCTCCAGGACTAGGTATTGGAGATAATTGATGAGTGTAGTGAATTACTGAAAATGTGTAGAATTTAAATAATGAGGATGTCCATGTTGTCACCAGGGAATTGATCATCAAAACAAAGAACCTAAAACTAAGGTCGAAGTGTAGGAATAAGCATGGGAAACTTTGTAGAAGGATGCATATGAAATTATTGCTTCAACGAAGGAGGAATAAGTGGCTCAGGACGAGCCACATTTTTGTGTTGGAGGCCTGTTGGAACCCTTATTTTTTTTGTTTAATTTTGTAAGTATAGGGCCGCGCAATAGGGATGAGAAGCACGATATGTATGAGGGAAACACAACATAGGGATGGAATAGGAAGTAGAGTGTGGTGCAAGTGGATGTTTCATAGAAAGGTGGTAGTGGCACCTAAGGATGGGAGGCACATACAGGGGAATACTGGTAGTTACGATTTTGTAGAAGGATGGAGCTAACCGAGGATGTCATGGAAGATTGGAGGTTGGAGATATGTTGTAGAAGGAGGATAAGGGATGGAGTGGAGTTGTATCATGTAAATATATGTTGAAGGGCCAATAATATGTGTGGACCAAATCAAATATGGATTAGGAAATATCTTAACAGTTTGCACAACAACTGGAGCAATCAGGCAAAGGACCAAGAAGGTTTGGGGGGCTTCCAGGTGAGGATAAAGAGGGCTATAGAGGACATAACATTGGTTGGTGGTGGGATGTTGGACATCAGATGAAGGAAGGAGTGGAACTATAGAGTTTGTCTGTGGCCATACAATGTCTGTGTAGTGTATGTGTGTCTAGATTTATAGGCAGGTTTGTTAGAGTTGATAGTTGCAAAACAACCTTATTGTACTATTCTTGCATAATTGGATGTCTGAATTATATGATCATTAGATAAATTTTGAGGTATAAAATGGGCATCCTAAGGAATATTATAAAATAATAGTGGAAATAATAAAATAAGATTAGATTAAATCATCAAGTTTTAGAGGTAAAAAAAAAACTATTTCAACTCATATTTTGAAATTTCAAGCGGGAGCACTCATTGGATGCTAAATCTAATTCCTCATCCAAGGAGTACCTATGTTTCATACTTTTGATGGAACCTGCTACATAAAAAATGAGAAATACATGAAAAACATGATTACAATAAAGTTTCTAACGTATTTATCATTTTTCATGTAGCAGGGTACATCGAAAATATGCAACATGGGTACTCCTTGGATGATGAATTAGATTATGTATCCAACGAATTCTCCCACTCGAAATTTGAAAAAACTGTAGGGAGATAAGTTGAAAATATGGGTTGAAAAACTAGTTTTTAGTTTTTAATTTTTTTTACTCCAAAAATGATGAATCATGTCCATGGTTGACATCATCATAGTGAATCATATTAGCTCTTATAAACTTGATTTTGGTAGTACTTTTTTGTTTTGAGGCCCATTTAAGACGTCAAAATTTCTCTATTGATGAGTACTAGTTTTGTTTGTACACAATATGTCTTTGAAAGGCTGATGAGCCCATTGGTCTGTTGAATGTAACTCAACACATAAAACCTATTTTCTTAATGCTAATATAAACCAATGGATGGACGTGTTGCCTCTAAAATTTGTATCAATGTTTGAATGTTTAATGTTGTTTATGTGTGTTGCCTTTCTGTATGTTAAACTGGTGTTTGTAATAGTTTTTAACACTTATAATTGTGCTTAATGATCTGAACATTTACAACGTTTATGCTATATGGGACTCATGTATGCTAACTGGTTGGTTATTATTTCAAACACTTATTAATGTGTTTAATAGTTGCAAGTTCATTGGGGTGAATAGATAATATTGTTCATCTATAAGTGGGGATAATCTTGGGTAAGTGTTAGTATAACATCTAATGGTTGAAAGCGTAAACCATTAGGACTTGCCACGCACTATCGATTTCGACTTATGCATTGACTGGTAATCCAAGGAGCTTAAATCTTTGCCCAATAGGGAATAGTGTGGTAATGGTAAAGTGTTTTTCAGTGGCAGTCCAGTGTCGCAGGTCACAGACAGTCCCATCAGACTTCAGAAACCTGGTCCTGAAAGTTACCCATTAACATCTTGGGTGAGACTTCACCCACTTTGTTGGTGTTTCCAAAAGGGCCGATGCTGAGTGGGTTTTTGTTGGCCACTGCGTAAAAAATCCCAGGTCTATCAAAATCTTGTGCATCAATAATTTGAAAGAATTCAAATGAATTTTTATTGGTTACTATTGTGATCATAAAGCATATAAGATGTTTGATCCATACACTCATTAAGTATTTTCAAGTAGATATGCGTTATTTCATGAGTATGCACATGAAGACCATAAGGAGGGAAATTATGATGCATGGCATATTCCTTATGATCATGATGATGTCAAAGAACAAGCATATGATATATATGAATAGAAACAAGAGGAAGAATCCAATGACATGGACACCTCTAGGAACCATATCACACCATGAAGAGGAGATGATTCACCACATAGCAATAGAAGAGGTAAAAATAGTGAAACACCAAGGGGGTCATCATACTAAACTCAACTACCTATAGGGTATAAATACTATGCCTTGATGATTGAAGGAATGGATGTCATAAAACCTTTGAATTTTGAAGAAGTTAATGAGTATGGAGAGATTCAATGAAGGAATAGTATGAGTCCATAATGAAAAATGATACTTGTGAATTAACATAATGGCTTGAAAATAAAGTGCAATAGGATCCAAATGGTTATTCAACCCCAAGTTTAATGTTGATGGAATTGTAGATAAATATAAATCTAGAATGGTTGTGAAAGGTTACTCATAGAAAGAGGGAATTGATTATGATGAAACCTTTGAACTTGTAGCTAATCTAAACATAAGTAGCTTAATGATTGCATTAGTTACAAAATATAGTTGGAAATTACATCTGCTAGATGTTAAGTCTGATTTTTTAAATGGGCAACTAAAGGAAAGAGTATACCTTGTTTAGCCAAGAAGGATTTGTAAAGAAGGGTTGAGAGCATCTTGGTTGTAAATTAAAGAAATTTTTTTATGGATTAAAACAAGCACCAAGATCTTGGTATGTGAAGATTTACTCTTTCTTTCTTTAGAAAGGTTTCATGAAAAGTAAGAGTGATCCTAACTTGTATATAAAGTCATATTAAAAGATGCATGTTGCTTTGAGTCCCTCGTATGCTGATGGTCTCATTATAATATGAAATTCATATAAATTGGTTGATGAAGTTAAAATGCATCGTCACAAGTTTTTGAGATGAAATACCTTGGTGAATTGCATTATTAATTAGTTGTTGAAATATGGAGAGAAGATGGTCAAACATCGGTTACACAAAGCAAATATACAAGAGAGGTACTCAAAAGATTTTGTATGGATCAGTTTAAGGTAGTGTCAATTCCATTAGAATAAAATACCAAACTTTATAATGATGATGGAACAAGAGAGGTGGATGGTACACTACACCATTAGTTGGTGGGAAGTATAAACTATCTTACTACTGTTTATGTTTACAAGTATCCTCTAAATTGATAATTACTTCTTATGATTTCTTCTTAGGTTAATTGTTTCACGCATTCTTATTCATCATAAATAAATTACACAAAAGACACCAATAGTATAACAAAATTCCAGTAATATCATAAAGAGATAGCCACACAAGAACACAAACATTTACCTTGAGAAACTCCACATGGGGGAAAAATCAACAATGTTTCCTTAGAGAAATTATTCACTTCAACAAGAGAAACACCTAAACATCTTAGTCATTTAAAAGATGACATTGATCAACAAAATAGGCATGGTAAAACTTGATCCATGAGTCTCCTATTCAAACGAATTGGCTACCTAATAACTTTAGTCTCGTCTGCTCTGCTAGGACATAAATTTGACCTCATACTTTGCCCTAAAGAAGCTTGGTTTTGCTGCCTTTCATAGAGATTAATTCTTCAAAAATTTAGTCTTTCCATAGAGTATTACTTCAAATATTCAAAGATTCATCATATATATTCATCCTTCAACATAATGCTACCAAAAATATTCAATACTTCAGCATAGGTTAAATTCATCCTTCTTTCTCCTTAGATTCGTCCTTATCTTCTTGCCTCAGATTATCCGAATTGTCTTTTACAAAAGAGATTTGGATTCTTTCTTTCTTAGATATAGGTTGAATTTCTCAGATATATATAGAGGATTTGTTGGTCCAAATAGGTGCTGCTTAGGTTGGGGCGAACTTGACTAGTAGGAGGGATGACCTGGCTTCTTAGAGTTAAAATCTCAAATACTAAAAATTCAATTTTTATCTTTTAAGAACTGACTTGAAGAGCATGTCAAATATTTTTCTCTTTTGACAATAACATGAAGAACATTCTATAAAAATACATCAATAACTAAAATAATAATTATGAAGACTAACCATAGCTACAAATTTCAACCCTCCCTCTAAGTTAGGGAGGTATTCATAGTGACTCTCTAGATTCTCTCATCTTGGAAAATTTCTCTAAGAAAAGGTTATAACAAATCATCACCATAATTGGGTCAACAAAAATGTGACACATGGTGAAATAGTAGCATCAATCAATTACCAAAATTTGGTCAAACAATTTTGGCACATGGTAAGTCAATAACATCAACAAGTTACCATACTTTAGGTTAGTACCCCATACCTATGGTATATCCTCACAGTAACGCGGGCCAATATTTTAGACACATGGTACATCATTTAGCATCAACTAGTCACCATAATTCGGGTCAATGCCTCAAACCTATGGTATATCCTCACCATAATTTGGGTCAGTACCTCAAACACATGGTATCCAGTCTAGTCTTGTTTCACAATCATTTAGGTTAATATATTTGACACATGGTGAATCACCAAAGGCCACATTCCATTTGAGAAATTTAGGGCCTGATTCTAATGAGCATTTTTCTTCAGGATCATTCTTCCTAATTTGGGTCAACATTTTTAAGAGAGGAAGCAGGTCAATCCTCTCTTGGACCATTTTCACTAATTTGGGTCAATATACTTGACATAGGGAGAATGTAAATCCATGATGCTATCTCATCAACACGCCATCTCAATGAGAGAGGAATTCTCAGTAGTTCCAGAAATTAAGATTATCCAGAGCGAAACTCATACCCTAAATAGAGCTCTTGCATAAATCATTAAAATTTGGTGAATATCTATTGACACATCCCCTGATGATGGACTCACTTGGTAGTCCGAAACGTTGGGTTCACAAAACTCTATAACATGTCATTCCTCATCTACAAAACGATTCTCACCTGTATGGATTCATTATTTAACAACATCAAGTCCTACCATCGAAGGGACATGTTGGACAACGCATCAGAGTTCCAGAAACTAAGATTATCCAGAGCGAAACTCATACCCTAAATAGAGCTCTTGCATAAATCATTAAAATCTGGTGAATATCTATTCACGCATCCTGTGATGATGGACTCAATTGGTAGTCCGAAATGTTGGGTTCAAAAAACTCTATAATAGGTCATTCCTCATCTACAAAATGATTCTCACCTGTATGGATTCATTATTTACCAACATCAAGTCCTACCATGGACATGATGGACAATGCATCAGAGTTCCAGAAATTAAGATTATCCAGAGTGAAACTCATACCCTAAATAGAGCTCTTGCATAAATCATTAAAATCTGGTGAATATCTATTGACGCATCCCCTGATGATGGACTCACTTGGTAGTCCGAAACGTTGGGTTCACAAAACTCTATAACAGGTCATTCCTCATCCACAAAACGATTCTCACCTGTATGGATTCATTATTTAACAACATCAAGTCCTACCGTGGAAGGGACATGATGGATATCGCATCAGAGTTCCAGAAATTAAGATTATCCAGAGCGAAACTCATACCCTAAATAGAGGTCTTGCATAAATCATTAAAATCTGGTGAATATCTATTGACGCATCCCCTGATGATGGACTCACTTGGTAGTCCGAAACGTTGGGTTCACAAAACTCTATAACAAGTCATTCCTCATCTAAAAAATGATTCTCACCTATATGGATTCATTATTTAACAACATCAAGTCCTACCATGGAAGGGACATGATGGACAACGCATCAGAGTTCCAGAAATTAAGATTATCTAGAGTGGAACTCATGCCCTAAATAGAGCTCTTGCATAAATCATTAAAATTTGGTGAATATCTATTGACGCATCCCCTGATGATGGACTCACTTGGTAGTCCGAAACGTTGGGTTCACAAAACTCTATAACAGGTCATTCCTCATATACAAAACGATTCTCACCTGTATGGATTCATTATTTAACAACATCAAGTCCTACCATGGAAGGGACATGATGGACATCGCATCAGAGTTCTAGAAATTAAGATTATCCAGAGTGAAACTCATACCCTAAATAGAGCTCTTGCATAAATCATTAAAATCTGGTGAATATCTATTGATGCATCCCCTGATGATGGACTCACTTGGTAGTCTGAAATGTTGGGTTCACAAAACTATATAATAGGTCATTCCTCATCTACAAAACAATTCTCACCTGTATGGATTCATTATTTAACAACATCAAGTCCTACCATGGAAGGGACATGATGGACAACACATCAAAGTTGCAGAAATTAAGATTATCCAGAGCGAAACTCATACCCTAAATAGAGCTCTTGCATAAATCATTAAAATCTGGTGAATATCTATTGACGCATCCCCTGATGATGGACTCACTTGGTAGTCCGAAACGTTGGGTTCAAAAAACTCTATAATAGGTCATTCCTCATCTACAAAACAATTATCACCTGTATGGATTTATTATTTAACAACATCAAGTCCTACCATGGAAGGGACATGATGGACAATGCATCAGAGTTCCAGAAATTAAGATTATCCAGAATGAAACTCATACCCTAAATAGAGCTCTTGCATAAATCATTAAAATCTGGTGAATATCTATTGACGCATCCCCTGATGATGGACTCACTTGGTAGTCCAGAACGTTGGGTTCACAAAACTCTATAACAGGTCATTCCTCATCTACAAAACGATTCTCACCTGTATGGATTCATTATTTAACAACATCAAGTCCTACCATGGAAGGGACATGATGGACAACACATCAGAGTTCTAGAAATTAAGATTATCTAGAGCGAAACTCATACTGTAAATAGAGCTCTTGCATAAATCATTAAAATCTAGTGAATATCTATTGACGCATCCCCTGATGATGGACTCACTTGGTAGTCCCAAATGTTGGGTTCACAAAACTCTATAACAGGTCATTCCTCATCTACAAAATGATTCTCACCTATATGGATTCATTATTTAACAACATCAAGTCCTACCATGGAAGGGACATGATGGACAACGCATCAGAGTTCTAG
The DNA here is from genome assembly GCA_000404065.3 of Pinus taeda. Lineage (NCBI taxonomy): Eukaryota > Viridiplantae > Streptophyta > Pinopsida > Pinales > Pinaceae > Pinus > Pinus taeda. The sequence continues at coordinate 150,011 of APFE030600221.1, read as the reverse complement.
AAATTAAGATTATCAAGAGCGAAACTCATACCCTAAATAGAGGTCTTGCATAAATCATTAAAATTTGGTGAATATCTATTGATGCATCCCCTGATGATGGACTCTCCTAGTATTCCGAAACATTGGGTTCACAAAACTCTATAACAGGTCATTCCTCATCTACAAAACGATTCTCACCTGTATGGATTCATTATTTAACAACATCAAGTCCTACCATGGAAGGGACATCATGGAAAACACATCAGAGTTCCAGAAATTAGGATTATCGAGAATGAAAATCATACCCTAAATATAGCTCTTGCATAAATCATTAAAATATGGTGAATATCTATTGACGCATCCCCTGATGATGGACTCACTTGGTAGTCCGAAACGTTGGGTTCACAAAACTCTATAACAGGTCATTCCTCATCTACAAAATGATTCTCACTTGTATGGATTCATTATTTAACAACATCATGTCCTACCATGGAAGGGACATGATGGACAACGCATCAAAGTTCCAGAAATTAAGATTATCCAAAGTGAAACTCATACCCTAAATAGAGCTCTTGCATAAATCATTAAAATCTGGTGAATATCTATTGACGCATCCCTGATGATGGACTCACTTGGTAGTCCGAAATGTTGGGTTCACAAAACTCTATAACAGGTCATTCCTCATCTACAAAACGATTCTCACCTGTATGGATTCATTATTTAACAACATCAAGTCCTACCATGGAAGGGACATGATGGACAATGCATCAAAGTTCTAGAAATTAAGTTTATCTAGAGCGAAACTCATACCCTAAATAGAGCTCTTGGATAAATCATTAAAATCTGGTGAATATCTATTGACGCATCCCCTGATGATGGACTCACTTGGTAGTCCGAAATGTTGGGTTCACAAAACTCTATAACAGGTCATTCATCATCTACAAAATGATTCTCACCTATATGGATTCATTATTTAACGACATCACGTCCTACCATGGAAGGGACATGATGGACAACGCATCAGAGTTCCAGAAATTAAGATTATCCAAAGCGAAACTCATACCCTAAATAGAGCTCTTGCATAAATCATTAAAATCTGGTGAATATCTATTGACGCATCCCCTGATGATGGACTCACCTGGTAGTCCGAAACGTTGGGTTCACAAAACTCTATAACAGGTCATTCCTCATCTACAAAATAATTCTCACCTGTATGGATTCATTATTTAACAACATCGAGTCCTACCATGGAAGGGACATGATGGACAACGCATCAGAGTTCCAGAAATTATGATTATCGAGAGCGAAACTCATACCCTAAATAGAGCTCTTGCATAAATCATTAAAATCTGGTGAATATCTATTGACGCATCCCCTGATGATGGACTCACTTGGTAGTCCAAAATGTTGGGTTCACAAAACTCTATAACAGGTCATTCCTCATCTACAAAAAGTCCAAGCTTGTTGCTGAAGTATATATATAGACATCACTTGAGGATAGAGGCTTTGCTAGAAATATGGTATACTATAGAAAAATATTGAAACCATACTGCTTATTTTTCTTGCCAATCTAGCTGCAATACTTGACCTCTACAATACTGAGTGTGCCAAATATATGTTTCATGTTCATCTAAGAAATTATAACTAATCCCAAACTAAAGAAATATCTTGATGAACTCTTTATGTCTTCAACACTCTCTGAGAAATATGAATTTGCAACTACCATGTTTGAGACAATTCTCTAATCATAAATGTTTTTCCATGGCCAATTGTACTATGCTGGTACTTCAAGCCAAGTTTGGAAACATGCTTTGGATCATAAAAACTTATTAGATTCCTTTCATTGGGTCCATCACCATAGCTTCTTTCTTCTTACCCTGGCTGGGTGCTCCTCTCACACTGGAGCATATCTTGTTGTGGTTATTTTGGTTGCTCCCCTTGCCATTTTGTCTTCCAACATATTAGTTATCTAGTCTGACATCGTCAATTATAGGCCATCATCTTGAACTCAGAAGTCAACTCCCTCTAAAGATAAAACAAGGCTCTCTAACTGATCCCTTTGTAAGTAAACATTTCTGCCAAAGTTTCTCCCTTTTACACATAAGCCTTTATTGTTTTATCAGGGACAAATCATATAATAATAAGATAAAACAAGACTCATAAAATATTCATCAATCCAATAATATGTTAGGTCCTTATACTAAAAGTGTAACCCTTTATTGTTATTAGTGAAACCCCCTTATTGTATTATTATTCCCATATAGTCCCCATGTTGTTATTATTATGCCCCATAGAAGGCCACTATTGTTATTGTTTTGCTCCTACAATATTATTGTTATGTAGGCTCTAATTGTATTGGGACCCCTTAGGCTCCTATATATAGAAAGGAATGACTTCCATTTGCATCATCCAAGAACTGTTCATTAGTGTAATGTAAAAGAGGTTTCCCCCTCAAAGAGGCCGATTTTTAAGTCGTTGATCTATCTTTTCTATCTTTTTGTGAACTTGTTTCATAACATTTGGTATAAGAGCTTTGGATTCTAGGGTTTCCCTACTCCAAATAGGTCATTGTGGAATTTTCGATATAAATTTTTCTCTACGAAGTTTCAGAAGCTAAAAAAACCCCATTTGAGCCTAAATCATTTTGAACCTTGGTTCCAAATTTCAGATCTTGTCTTGCTATATTGTCGTAGATATGATCTTAGAAAGTTAGGGTTTTTGCAAACTCTAGAATTCCATCGCAAATAGGCCATCGTGGAATTTTCACTATAATTTTCTTTCTACGAAGGTTCGGATTCTGAAATGAAAACCCATTTTATAAGAAATCTTGTTGAATCTTGGGCCCGAATTTCAGATCTTGTTTTGCTATATTTTCAGAGATATGTCCAAGACATTTAGGGTTTTGGCAGGCTCCCGAATTTCATCCCAAACAGGCGACCTGGGGAAAAGCATCATAAATTTCTCTCTGAGCATCAGATTGAAATGTAGTAAAATGTTACAGAAAGAGAACGACTTTTAGTTTTCTATTTATCGGTTTCAGGTCCTAAGGTCGAAACAATGACACGTGGAACTTAGTACAAGTTCACTCTACTGAACCAGTCTATAATCAGGTCATTGTGGGAGCTTTAGCATAAATCTTCCTTGGAGAATCCAATCCTGATCACACTTGTGGGGTTGGAAAGAGGACCCATAGGGATACCACAAGACACAATTTTAGACCTTGGAGATCCAAAATTAGTTTGAAAAAAGTGAAAAAAGTTGTGTAGATTTTTTAAAGTTTTGCATAAGTTTGAAAAATTAGTTTGAAGGAATTCAAAGGGTGTGGAGTCTAAGATGGATGGTATAGAAGAAAAATTTAAAGGCAACATGAAAGATTTGAAGACAAATTTGACAAAGTTGCTACAAGAAATGATTACTAATGGTGAAAGGGTCGTAAGGAAACTCATGATGAGAACAAAAGAAATGTTAATCATGATTTCATAGACTCTAACGTTGGATTGAAGACCTACCATGTTCCAAAGACGATATGAGGAAGTTTGATGGCAAGGACACTGTAACATGGATACTACTGGTGGAGCAATATTTCAATCTCCATAATGTGCAAAACACACAAAAGGTACGCATTGCAACTTTATATTTGGAACCAAATCAGTTTGTATGGTATCAATGACTTTGCTCTTGTAAACAATTTTTAATTTGGGCAATTTTTACGGGATAAATGATAGCACATTATGACGATACAAAAAGCAACACCTTTTTTAGAAAAATTGATAAATCTCAAACAAAAGGTTTCAATGATGGAGCACAATGAGGACTTCCAAAAATTGAATATAAGGGTAAAAGATATTCAAGAGGAGCATAATATTGATGTGTTCATAGGGACTTTAAAGGATAACATCCAACATGAGGTTCACCTTTGGGAACCTGATTAATTGGCGAAGGCATTCAGGTTGGCAAGAAAAATGGAAAGAAAAATTATGGCAACAACGAAACCTAGCACTCACAACTATAAAGATGGAAGTGTTGTTTCTCCTAGCCTTTCACCACCTACAAGGTTGACACCACAACAATTGGAAGAAAAAATAGCAAAAGGGATTTGTTACAGTTTTGATATAAAATACACTAAAGGTCATAAGAGTGCAGAGAATAAATTAATTTACATAGATGGGGAAGAGGAGCAAGAAAAGGAACAAGAAACATCAAAGGAAGAGGATATACACCAGGAACCAATCCCAGAGAAAGAAGAACTGAATATGAGCATACCTTTTAATGCATTGACAAGAATTACCACTCCTCAAACTCTCAAGATAGAAGGGCATATCAAGAAGAAAAAGGTAATAATGTTGATTGATTCGAGTAGTGCCCATAATTTTATTCATTGTAAGATAGCCAAGGAATTGAATTGCTTCCTATATCTAGCACCAGAGTTTCAATTAATGGTTGAAAATGGAGAATATGTCTTGAGTAGTCCAATGCTTTCCATTCCAATGGGTGGTGTAGATGTTGTACTAGGAGTCTAATGGCTACAATCTTTGGGTATGATAGCTTTTAATTTTCAAGAGCTTTTCTTCAATTTTTTTGGGGAAGGAAAGGAAGTTGAATTAAGGGGTATCGAAGGGAAACCGAGAAAGATAATCATCTCTAAAAACATGACAAAGCTTCTAAATAACGAACAATGGGGTGTAATTGCACAATTATGTTCACTAGAGGTTCCCACATCGTAATCATCTATTTCAATAGATCTCCAAAACGTTTTGGACAATCATTCCAAGGTATTTGAGAATCAAAAAGGCCTTCCACCTATTCGTGATCATGATCATGCTATTCATTTGATTCCAGGAAGTGTTGCCCCAAACATCAGGCCTTACAGATATCCATATCCCCAAAAGAGTGAAATTGAACGTATGGTTGTAGAAATACTAGAGGTTGGTATAATTCAACCTAGTCAAAGTTATTTCTCTGCTCTAGTGGTATTGGTACACACGAAGGATGGATCATGGTACATGTGTTCAGATTATAGGGAGCTTAACAAGCTTACTATTAAATATAAATTTCCTATTCCTGTCATTGATGAATTATTGGATGAATTACATGGATCAATTTACTTCACCGAGTTGGATCTTCGTTCAGGATACCATCAAATCAGAATGAAGACTGAAGACATTCCAAAAATAGCATTTAGAACTCATGAGGGTCATTATGAATTTTTGGTCATGCCTTTTGGCCTTACCAATGCACCTTCTACATTCCAAGGTTTGAAATTCCATTTTCAAACCCTTCCTTTGAAAATTTGTGTTAGTATTTTTTGATGATATACTAATCTACAACAAGTCTTGGAAAGATCATATTCAACATGTTGACAGCGTGCTCAAACTATTGGAAGAGAAACAATTATATGAAAAAAGCTCCAAATTATTCTTTAGAGTACAAGAGTTGGAATATTTGGGTACTCAGTTAGCTCATAACTCATCTTATCATCCTATCTAATGGGGAAACTGAGATAGTGAATAAATGTTTGGAAGGATATCTTTGTTGCTTTGTATATAATAAACAAACACAATGGGTCAAGTGGTTGCCTCTGGTTGAATGGTGGTATAACACCTTCCATATTGCATCAAAAATGACCCCATTTATGGCACTTTACGGATATCATCCACTGTCCATCACGTCATCTTTAAAACAAAATTCTCAAATTCAAGAAATGGAAGATCACATCGAGCATGAACAAAAATTTCTCAAACTCTTAAAGGATAACTTCACTTTGGGGCAGAATAGAATGAAACAACAGGAAGATCAACACCGTCGCGAAAGGAGTTTTGATGTAGGTGACTGGGTATTTCTACGACTAGAACCATACAAACAAATGTCCCTCAAACAAGCTAAGAAGGATAATAAATTATCACCAAAGTATTATGGTCTGTACAAGGTGTTACAAAATATTGGTACTATGGCATACAAATTGGAGCTTCCTGCATCTTTTCGAATGCACCCAGTTTTCCATGTTTCATGCTTAAAGAAGGCTATAGGTGAGAAGATCCCAGTTTAAACAATATTGCTATAACTTGACTAGGAAGGAAAAATCATATTGGAACCGGAAGCAGTCACAAAAAAAAGAAACTAATAGTTACAAAATCAATCAATTTTAGAGTATCTCATCAAGTGCAAGAACTTACCCACTGAAGATTCCACATGAGAGGATGAGAATTTTATACAGAAGCACCCAAAACTACTCAAGTGTTGAGGACAACACTATTTGAAGGAGAGGGGCATGTTAGGTCCTTATACTACTAGTGTAACCCCTTATTGTTATTAGTGCAACCCCCTTATTGTTATCAGTGCAACCCTCTTATTGCATTATTGTGCCCATATACTCCCTTTATTGTTGTTATTATGCCCCATAGAAGCCCACTATTGTTATTGTTTCCCCATACAATATTATTGTTATGTAGGCTTTGATTGTATTGGGACCCCTTAGACTCCTATATATATAAATGAGGTATTGTCATTTGTATCATCCAAGAATTGTTCATTTGTATAATGTAAAGGAGGTTTCCCCCTCGAAGAGGCTGATTTTTAAGTCATTGATCTAACTTTTCTATCTTTTTGTGAACTGGTTTCATAACATAATATCATGTCCAACATATTTTCTTGCGATCGTACAAAGCCTTCTTCAATCATGATATTTCTTCTCATGTACCTGTTGTGGCCACCAACAACCCCCCTCTTTGTTTGATATTAGCAATAACACCAAGCAAATGGGGACCCTTAATAAAAAATCCAAACAAACGTTTTATGAAAATTTTTGTATTCAACTCCTTAAAACTTTATCGCATCGCGAGAAGAGAATGAAACGTTTTCTTATGAGCATAATAACTATGAAGAAGCGACGCGAAATTCATCGCATCGCATTCATTATGAAGCGCTCTTAAATGAAAAAACTTAAGAAATCTCCGACGGCCGATATGCGACGTCGCATATCGCAACATTGCGTAAGCAGCACACAATGATTGAATGACTAAGCGCGATCTGCGATCTGCGATGTTGCAATCTGCGATGCTGCGATCTGCGATAAATGTGATTTGCGAAAATTCGCGATCATGATTTTCTGCGATGACACGTCTTGACGATGCGATCCGCGATGCTGCGATGCGAGTCGCAGAAATCACCCATCGCGAATTTTCCTCGGCGCAGTATTCAAGGAAAGCTGTCTGTAAACCAAAATTGGTCGCGCGCCTTAAAAGAAATTAATGATTGTACGCCAAAGTATTCAGGAAGGACAGTTTTGTGTTTTTCGAAGAGTCAGTTCGCTATGGGTGTCATGATTATGCATTCATAAGAGCTTAAAGCTTTCATGTCAATCTTTATTATCATTACTCTTTTCCTTTGTGTAAAATGTAAGACAGGAAATAACATGAAGCAATGTGTAGGAAACATCTAAGGAAAAGGGGAAAGCGTCAATGCTCGGAGAACAGAGAAGAGATCCCTTCAGAAACGAATGCCGCATGCGGCGGGACCACAGATTCCAGAGTATCACTCAACAGATGCTGATGTCAATAAGCCATCTAAAGCTCAGAGTCAAAGGCGTACAAAAGCAACAAGTTTACAAAAGACCCTGAAGCTTATGCCCGGTAAATCAAAAAGAAAAAAGAAAAAGAGGTGCTAAAGAAGGAAAACGCACTAGAAAAGCCCGGAACAAAGAATGGAGGCAGTTTTCGATGCAGAAAATTGTTCAGAGAGTAAAGTCCCTAACTTGTTCAGTCATTCGCAAGGCCGGAAACCAAAATAGCAAAAGCAGAATCAGTTTGACAGAAATTTGAGTTATTAACGAGTATACACGCAGTGAATACACCCAACCAGAGGAAGATTCTTGAAAATATCTTCTAGTTTACCAGAAAGTGGTGCTAGCACTTGTTATTTCTATTTTTATAGCTCAAACGAAAGCGGAAGGCAACCAACCAACTCTTCCCAGGCGAATGTTGCATGCTTACAACACTAAGGAGAAAATACAGAGATGGTTCAGAATTAGATTCAATTTTTAGAAATAGTTTTTCTTTATCAGAAGGGCGGTCATTTAAAACCGTATCCTAAATTTATGTAATTAAGTTAATTAGTTAGCGGTATTTAAACCCTTCTCAGGCATTTAGAGAAGGGTCCAGAAATTTGTCAAGAACTTGTCCTCGGAACATGCACTTCTGCACCCTCAGAGGAGGTTTTGATGAATGGATGGATCAAGATTTATTAATGTTTGCATTATTGATGTTGCACTTTTGTACTCTTAGTAGATGTTAGAACAAGTAGAGAGAAATCATTTTTGCTTAAAGCTTATGAGTAGGATTAGTCATAAATGGTACTTTTATCTTTTGGCCATTTCTGCTTATATTCTTAAAGTGATATACAGTTTTGAGTTTTTTATATGTTATTGCATGAATGTATGAGTTACCATTTGGCACTTCTGTACAGTGGAGCCATTTATTTATGTCTGATATATGAATAACGTATTATGGGATATGTTGTTCACAACTATTTTGCCTAACTTCTTATGCAAAGTGGTTTATCTTAATTGATTTCTATTCTTATAATAGCTGAATGATCTTTATTACCAGTTGTTGTTTGAAATCTCTTTAGATCGCATAATAGAAGAAATACACCCCGGGTTAGCGTAGATTAGATGCGTTGTTTCTCATTAGATTACAATAGCATAGAGTTAGTTTAAGAATCCGAATTAAATTAGCTTTAAGTACTCTTAGATCAGCATCATCCAAATCTACACACACACACACACCCTTAGATTGGGAAACTGGTCCCATTATCCCCAGTCAGACCCGCTATACCAAACGGATAAGGAGCTGCCAAACAAGGTCCGGACCGGGTGGGTATCCCCCTTCTTGTCGACCCGATTTTCGGGGCTTCAACATATTTGGCAATAGAAGGAGGGCCTGAACTATGAATGGCACCTAAATCAAAATCTAAATACCATTCTGAGAGTAAATCACCCTCATCAACTCCCCTGACTTCCCCAGTATGTTTAAATCCAGACTCAGAAGTCGCTCGAGTATTAACCTCTGCTACATACCCTAATATTTCAGACCAATCTACCATTGAACCCCCTAAAGTTCAAACTTTGATTCGCAAACTCCAGGGATTTTCTATTTTTACACTAAGGTCTGATAAATCTCAAAGCAGCGTGACTTCGCAGTACAATCCTGCTCATCCCCTGACCAGATTAAAGATTGAAAAATTTGACATCCAACCAACTGAATTCCCTCTCCCCACCAGGAAAAGAGCAAGGAAAACACCATAAGAGTCTGACAGTGAGACTCTTTCATCTACATCGTCCATTTCAACTCCCTCACCGTGAAGTCAGCCACCCACATCTTCATTCCAAACCACTCATCCATCTTCCACAACCCCTCTGCTTCAATCATCTAAGATCATAATATGTTCATCTCCCCAGCTTCAGGGATCGTCCTCTTCACTTTCATTTACTAGCAGCTCAACGATGTCCCAGTCTCCATGGAAAAATCCTGGGGCAGTTTTAATGCCTCCACCCCTGAACCAAATACTGGCCCATCCTGAGAAATGGCTACCCAAATTCAATCCAGAAGCAGGCATGCTAGCTGAAAAGCACATTAACAATTTCATTCTTTCAGTCAATCTCAACGGATTTACCAATGAGGATGTTGTTGTCCGACTTTTTCCCCATACAATGCAAGGAACAGGCGGGTCATGGTACTTTTCATTACCCTCTAGGTCTATCACAAGTTGGGACATTTTTCAAAATCAATTCCTCACCAAGTTTGGTGATGACATATCAACGACAACGTTAATCAGTGACCATTCCAATCTTAAAGCTGAGGCTAGAGAGTCCATCAAAGATTTCAATTTACGGTTCAATAAAATCCTCAACAAAATTCCCATTGCTTCCCAACCCAGTGAAGAAGTACGATGTGAATGGTATATTACGACCTTACCGTCAAACTTAGCAGTCTTCGTGGATAGCACAAATAAAACAACTTTAGTGGAAAACCTGACAGAGGCGATAGAGGAACGCAAATCTAATAAAGTCACCTTCAAGGAAGACCCTAAGAAGAAACAAACGAAAGATCCTTTCGATTTGGAAGGATTGCAAAAAGTATTAAAGACCATGTCGAATGAGATGATTGACATAAAAAAACAAGTAGCAGAAACTTCTTCAAAAAATCCCTACAAAGCTTTTAAAAGAGGCCCTTCAATGGATGTGAAACCACCCAATGCTATCTCAAATGTCGAATCCGAGGAAGAGGAAGAGGAAGAGAGTGCCACTGAAGGGCTGACCGATGACGAAGAAGTTGTGGAACTACAATTAATGTGGGATTTCATCCTCCCACAAGAAGAATATCAAGAAGCATTTCCGGTTAGCACACGAAGGAAAAATCAACTTGATCCTCCCCAAACTACCCCTAAGCAGAAGGGTGCAAACCCTGAAGCAAAAGATAAAGTCGCAACAAAGAAAACGACCGCTAAAGTGAGTGAATCTAGCCCAGTCCAACCAGATCAAACACCTCCACCGACAACACTGAAGTGTCGGATGAAATGGAATACAGTATTATTGAGGACATGAAAAAAACTGGGGCTAATATCACTCTTTATGAATTGAGCAAATTGAAACATCAACAGAAGATAATGATGAAAGAATTATATGTCGTGCCTACTACATCTTTGCCTACAGTTGTAGCTTCCCACACCATGGAAAGATCTCCGACCAACACGATCAATAAGATCGATCCAAATGAAATCCCCTTGATTGGAGGAATATCAAGATCTCACACTCCCCCTTTTGTTGTCACTTATGAAATTTTCAATAAAAATGTGCACAATTGTTTGGTAGATTCTGGGGCTTCAACGAATATTTTACCCAGATCAATATGTGCTAAGTTGAATGTTCAACCACAAAAATCCACAGTGTGCATAGTTCAGCTTGATCGATCTCAAGTTGAAGTGATTGGTGAACTTAATCAAGTCACCATAAGATTTTCGTCTAACCCGAAGGTATGTCAGGTTATTGACATTCTAGCAGCTGATATCCCAGAATTCTATGGCCTAATTCTTTGCAGGGATTGGTCCCGAAAACTCCATGGATACTTCTAAACCGACTGGTCGAACATGTGGCTACCCTACAATGGTAAACCGAATCAAATAAAGGTTGAGCGAGAGTTACACCAAAAGTACATAGTAATGGAATTGGAGGGAGAAAATGAAGCAATAGCATATATCAACAGCATCATAGGCAATTACTCGGTAGATTCTTTCCTCGGCAATTTCAATGCTCATACATCACCTTACTTAGAAAATTAATTTTTGTCCCAAGTCGAAATTTTTTCCCAAACTGATAATTCAAAGTGTGTTAATTTTGTAGATAAACCTATAAATACATCTTTGTTTTGGAAATTGTATTTTCATAGCTCTAAATCTAACGAAGGAGCAGGAGCAGGATGTGTTCTGATTAGTCCAGAAGGAAATAAGACCATGCTTACGTGCAGACTTGAATTCGATTGCACAAACAATACAGCGGAATATGAATCCTTAGTGCAAGGCCTATACAAAGCAATCGGGTTGAATATCAAGTATCTTCAAGTCTTTGGAGACTCTGAGATTGTCGTCAAACAGGTACGTAACACCATACATTGCCTATCAAGTCATTTGAAACACTATCAATCTTTAGTACAAGATCTGATTGAGCATTTCATAGCATTCAATATTTCGTCAATCCCAAGACTCCAAAATGCGAGCGCAGAACTTTTAGCTAACGTAGCCTCTAGACTCATTCCCTCCGAAGATTTTAGTCCGGATAGATTCTCAATAGAATTAATCTTTAGACCATCCATCCCTGACAACATTACAAACTGGAGAGTATTCAATGACGATCCTGATATTGTAAATTTCCTCACTTCTGAAGGATCCTACTCCGATCAAATAATTGACGAAGACCATCAAGATCGACAAATAAAACAAGATAGCGATAATAATGCTATACCTAAATCGGTGGTTAAGTTGGAAGACTTATACGATTTGAAAAGTCAGTTTAAAAGGTCTACTAATTCTAAGCTCTACAGTTCGACTCTGAACTACGAATTAGTAAACCTAGGAGCCGATGATAAACCACAAAACATTAATCTAGGCCACAGACTAGCCCTTGAAGAAAAACTAGCATATATTCGTCTTTTGAGACAATACAAAAATTTTTTTGCCTGGAATTATGATGAGGTGAAGACATATGACACTGCTATCATTCAACATACTATCCCTATGATTGACAACAAAAAACCTGTCCAACAGAAGCTCAGGAAAATCCACCCCAATTTAGAAAACCAGATAAAAACTGAACTAAATAAGTTATTAAAAGCCAGAATAATTTTCCCCGTCAGGCATTCCAAATGGGTCTCCAATATGGTACCCGTTAGAAAGAAAAACGAAGATATTAGAATCTGCATCAATTTTCGGAATCTCAACAAAGCCTGTCAAAAAGACAATTTTCCTCTCCCGCCTATGGAGAAAATATTACAGGAAGTAGCAGAGTCAGAACTAATGTCTTTTTTGGATGGATTTTCAGGATACAATCAAGTGCTGGTACATCCCGATGATCAGTTAAAAACCAAATTCCGAACTAAATGGGGAACATACGCATATCGGAACATGCCATTTGATTTGATGAATGCCGACGCTACATTTCAGAGAGACATGGACATCGCATTCAAGGGTTTAGTCAATAAATCTGTAGTAATTTATTTGGATGATATAACAGTGTACTCCAAGAAGCGAAGCGACCATCTCAAAGACTTGAAATAAATCTTTCAACAATGTTTAAGGTATGGGATTTCACTTAACCCAAAGAAATCATTTTTCGCATTAAGTGAAGGAAAACTTCTAGGATTCATAGTGTCAAAATTTGGTATTCACATTGAGCCTGACAGAATCAAAGAAATTTTTGAAATATCCCTACCTCATAATTAAAAGGCCATGCAATATTTCCTTGGTCAAATCAATTTTGTGAAGAGATTTGTCCCAGATTTTTCACGAATTGTTTCTCCTTTGCAAACCATGATAAAAAAGAATTCAAATTTTAAATGGGGTCAAGATGAGCATGAAGCATTCAACCTGATCAAACAAGCTATCATTAATGCTCCATCTTTAGCGACCCTGAATTTTTCAGAATCTTTTATCTTATACACATTCGCCTTAGAGAAATCGTATGTCGCGATTCTAACTCAAGCAAATCAAGAGAAAGCGGAAGCTCCAATCGCATTTTTTAGCTCGAATCTACAAGGTGCTGAACTCAACTATTCAGACATGGAGAAACAGGCATATGTTGTTTTCAAAGCGGTCAAATATTTCAGACCTTTCTTACTTAAAACCCATACCAAGGTCATAGTACTGTTTCCAGCGGTAAGAAATCTTCTAATACAGAAGGATGTGGGTGAAAAAAGAGAAAATTGGATCGCTGCTTCGCAAGAATACGACCTTGAGATCAAACCAGCAAGCATTGTGAGAGGTCAAGGCTTCTACAAAATGTTGGCTGGAGCATCGTAAATTCCTGAAAATTCATCTGAAGAGGTACAAACATATGAGGTAAGCCTAAACGATACAGAATCATTATATGCTGACACCATTTATTATCTTAAGAACGGGTATGCTCCAGCACACCTGGATCACACCAAGAAAGGAGCTCTGAGATTGAAAGCTAAACAATATCAGCTCATAAATGATGTTCTGTTTAAAAGGAATTACGATCCTGTGCTTCTTAGGTGTCTTGAGAAAACTGAAGCCTAAAAGGTTTTGCAGGAACTCCACGATGGACCCGCAGGCGGACACTATGCTGGAGATGATATTGCACATAATATCTTACGTGCAGGATATTATTGGCCCACATTATTCAAAAAATCACACAGTTACGTGAGGAAATGCCAATTCTGCCAAACTACTGTAGGGAGACAAAAGAAGTCGTTGATGCCACTACAGCCGGTAAACATCGAGCAATTATTCAGTCAGTGGGGCTTGGACATAATAGGTGAGATCGTTCCTCACTCTTCTAAGCAACATAGATACATCCTCATGGCAATAGATTATTTTACTAAATGGGTAGAAGCAGTTCCTCTCAAGAGAGTTAATTCTGAAACCATCATTGAATTCATAGATCAATTGATAATCACTAGGTTGGATTGCCGACGGATTTGATGTTTGATAATGCCTCATACTTTTCTGGGAATGTAATAACCGAGTTTACACTTAAAAGAGGGTTCAAACTGAAATATTCAGCCAACTACTATCTGCAAGGTAATGGATTAGCTGAGTCAACAAATAAAAACTTAATCAGGATTATTAAAAGAACAGTTGACCAGAACCAAAAGAATTGGCACAAAACTTTGGTAAATGCTTTATGGGTAGATAGAATAACGAAGAAAGCTTCAATCAGCACTTCTCCCTTTAATTTAGTTTATGGGAAGGAAGTGGTTCTCCCAACTCACTTAATGATCCCCTCCTTGTCTTTAGTACAATACATCGATGAAGTATCCACTTCCTCCTTACCATTAAGACAAATGGAAATAATTAAATTAGAAGAACGACGATAACAAGATAAGAAAACCCATGCTCATCACCTAGCACTAATAAAATCCTCTTTTGATTCAAGCATAACGACCAGAAAAAAATTTCAGATGGGAGCTCTAGTTTTGAAATGGGATAAGGCTCATGAAGAAAAGGGAAAACATACAAAATTTCAAAAGATGTGGCTTGGTCCTTTCCAGATTGTAGAAGTCATAGGCCCATCAACGTTTGTGTTGCAGGATTTAGCAGGTAGAAAGGATTCTTTGCCTGTTAATGGACAGATCCTTAAAATATATTTTCCATAGAAGATTACCCTTCTATTTTGTAGCATAGTTATAGTTTTTCTTCTTTCTTATAAATAAAACCAGTTGTGGATGGTTACTACAAGGGATCACGAAAAAAGACACCAATTCTCTATCAGATTTTGATTTTTTGCTTGTACAAATAGTAAAATTTTTCGAAAAATCTGATCTTTATTATTGACAGATAGAGTTGACTTTAGCCTAGATATGATACTAGTTTCAACTTCAAAAAATTTGACGAAAGCAACCTTTGGAAAAAAATTGTTTTATATCAGCACAATGAAAGGTATCAATAATAAAATAAATATTCTCTGTAAAACTGCTATTTTCAAACTCTATTATTGTCGTCCAGAGCTTTCTTAAGGAAAAATAATGATTTCCTCCCTGCTAAAGAAAATCGCAGCATCCAGAGGAACAATCCGAGAAAACACTATATCTCAAAGAATAAGAGGTCTCATCACGAGCTAGCTTATCATGATCACAAATATTATAATGTGCTGACTTTGCCAATACTGTCCACCAAAACAGGGCAATGACTCAAGATTTTTGCAATCAAAAGACAAGGGGTCTCATCACGAGCCAGCTTGTTCAACAAAAGTGTAAATCAAGTGAATGACTATGTCATAATTTGGCCACCAAACCAAGACATTGTTCTTTAGAGAATAAAAAAGGAAAAAGTGTCAAAATGGGTTTTTCTCTAAAAGGTTGCAAATAGACTTAAGCAGGATAAAGGATCATTGTTGGGTAATAGGTAACCCTGTCGAGGCTATGGATGCCTGCTCGCAGTAGAGGCTCTACCTACGACAAATGAACATATTTTAAAAAGCCAGCACACAGAGAAGACCTTATTTTTTCTTTAAAAGACCAAGTATTGGCTGATGTAAATACAAGGACAAAGCCTGAGGAAGCAAACGATTGGAATAGAAAAAGGTTGAAACAAAATATCATTGATAGGATAAGGCATAATGTACTCTACCTGTCCATAACAAAATTTAGACTTAAGAAAATTTTTCTGCTTCAAAAGTTAAAATTCAATAGAAAAGTAGAGATAACTGGTTCTTCCCAGTGAATCGCCATTGTTGTGGCCACAAAAAACCCCCCTCTTTGTTTGATATTAGCAATAACACCAAGCAAATGAGGACCCTTAATAAAAAATCCAAACAAACATTTTATGAAAATTTTTGTATTCAACTCCTTAAAACTTTATCGCATCGCGAGAAGAGAATGAAACATTTTCTTATGAGCATAATAAACTGCGAAGAAGCAACGCGAAATTCATCGAATTGCATTCATTATGAAATGCTCTTAAATGAAAAAAATTAAGAAATCTCCAACGGCCGATATGCGACGTCGCATATCGCAACATCGCATAAGTAGCACACAATGATTGAATGAATAAATGCGATCTGTGATCTTCGATGCTGCGATCTGCGATAAATGTGATTTGTGAAAATTTGCGATCATGATTTTCTGCGATGACACATCTTGACGACGCGATCCGCGATGCTGCGATGCAAGTCGCAGAAATCACCCATCGCGAATTTTCCTCGATGCAGTATTCAAGGAAAGCTATCCGTTAACCAAAATTGGGCGCGCGCCTTAAAAGAAATTAATGATTGTACCCCAAAGTATTCAGGAAGGAAAATTTTGTGTTTTTCAAAGAGTCAGTTCGCTATGGGTGTCATGATTATGCATTCATAAGAGCTTAAAGCTTTCGTGTCAATCTTTATTATCATTACTCTTTTCCTTTGCGTAAACTGTAAGACAGGAAATAACATGAAGAAATGTGCAGGAAACATCTAAGGAAAAGGGGAAAGCGTCAATGCTCGGAGAACAGAGAAGAGATCCCTTCAGAAACTGATGCCGCATGCGATAGGACCACAGATTCTAGAATATCACTCAACATATGCTGATGTCAATAGACCATCTAGAGCTCAGATTCAAAGGCGCACAAAAGTAGCATGTTTACAAAAGACCCTGAAACTTATGGCCACAAAAGCTCGGAACAAAGAACGGAGGTAGTTTTCGATGTAGAAAATTGTTCAGAGAGTAAAGTCCCTAGCTTGTTCAGTCATTCACAAGGCCGAAAACCGAAATAGCAAAAGCATAATTAGTATGAGAGAAATCTGAGTTATTACCAAGTATACACGCAGTGAATATACCCAGCTAGAGGAAGATTCTTGAAAATATCTTCTAGTTTGCCAGAAAGTGGTGCCAGTGTTTGTTATTTCTATTTTCATAGCTCAAACGAAGGCGGAAGGCGACCAGCCAACTCTTCCCAGGCGAATGTTGCATGCTAGCAGCACTAAGGAGCAAATACAGAAATGGTTTGGAATTAGATTCAATTTTTAGAAATAGTTTTGCTTTATCAGAAGGGCGGTTATTTAAAAACCGCATCCTAAATTTATGTAATTAAGTTAATTAGTTAGCAGTATTTAAACCCTTCTCAGACATTTAGAGAAGGGTCCATAAATTTGTCAAGAACTTGTCCTCGGAACATGCACTTCTGCACCCTCAGAGGAGGTTTTGATGAATGGGTGGATCAAGATTTATTAATATTTGCATTTGATGTCTGCTACTGATGTTGCACTTTTGTACTCTTAGTAGATATTACAACAAGTAGAGATAAATCGTTTTTGCTTGAAGCTTATGAGTAGGATTAGTCATAAATGGTACTTTTATCTCTTGGCCATTTCTTCTTATATTCTTAAAGTGATATACAGTTTTCAGTTGTTTATATGTTATTGCATGAATGTATGAGTTACCATTTGGCAGTTCTGTACGGTGGAGCCATTTATTTCTGTCTGATATATGAATAACTTATTATGTGATATGCTGTTCACAACTGTTTTGCCTAACTTCTTATGCAAAGTGGTTTATCTTAATTAATTTCTATTCTTATAATAGCTGAATGATCTTTATTACCAGTTGTTGTTTGAAATCTCTTTAGGTCGCATAATACAAGAAATACACCCCGGGTTACCGTAGATTAGATGTGTTGCTTCTCATTAGATTACAATAGCGTAGAGTTAGTTTAAGAATATGAATTAAATTAGCTTTAAGTACTCTTAGATCAGCATCATCCAACTCTACACACACACACACACCCTTAGATTGGGAAACTGGTCCCATTATCCCCAGTCGGACCCGCTATACCAAACGGATAAGGAGCTGCCAACCAAGGTCCGGACCGGGTGGGTATCCCCCTTGTTGTCGACCCGATTTTTTGGGCTTCAACAATGGGAAGGCGTGATACAAAATGGATCTAACATAGACTTCTAAGTCTATGAATTCTCCTCATTGAGGAAAAATGGAAGTCAAAGGATGCTCCTAGAAATAGTCTCATTGTAGAGATCTCTTCATTCTAAATCTAACGCAATTTCAATGGGCGAAAATGGATTTCAGATGAAGAAATTATTGTAAAAATAAAATTGCCCATTGTCCTTTGAAAATGATATATTTTCTTATTAAATGGGACTTAAAGGAAAATATGTGTGTTCCTTTAAGAAATCGTATTACAAACTTCTGTTGCATCACAAGCATCAAAAGTGAGGACTTAAGCCAAAGGCATGAAGGTTTAGCGATAAACGATGAATGCTTTATCACATCACACATAACCAAAGGTGATGGACCATGGCCTGTGGCATTGCGAAGGGCCGATAAGCTATTTCCATAGAGCAATATGGAAGTGGACCTGAAAAACTATATTCCACAGCCTAGAACCCTTATTGGATCAATAAGACCTATCGGATCAGAGCTTTGAAGAGAAAGAGGTTTGGCTTGAGGATTTGTGATATGCAACTGTGATCGGCGTCGACGATCATTGATCAGATCGCACGATAAAAAGTGTCAATGCACAATGCGATACACTGATATTAGTGAACGACTATCAGGATCACAACTATATAAAGGGCCATTGCCATGCCTATTGTGATTGCGATATGCGATTGAGGCATGAACCCAATTAGATTTGTGAGCACGATTTCATAATATTTGAAATCTAGAATTTCGGATTTTCTATGTATTTCCATGTATTGGGTTGTTTTTGCCTACACAATGCGATTGCGACATTTCAATAAAGGGATGGGCCTGAAGGGTTTATAAACATGGCTGCATATTATATCAAGTCTAGATTTTCAGATTTTCAGTGTATTCCTCTGTATTGATGTTTTTGACCATTTCCTGGGTTTTAAAGAATTCATCGTATGTGATTGCAATATGCGATTAGAGGATGGACTCGAGAGGATTATAGGGGTGATTGAACTTTATTTGAGTTCCTCCTAAAGGCTTGTGATGTGTTTTTGCTAGTTTTCCCTCTGTATTGCATTACGTGTTTGAACGTAGGATTTCTGCAGGAGGAAGGCTGAACGGTTGGGTTTTCAGTGCCCATCAGTTCACTTCCATGAGAAACTGATTCTTTTTGGAAAACACATGCTTTTCCATGATGGAATACTATAACCAAATGGTTACAAATACACAGAGAATAACATTGACAAGGGACTCAAATAGAGGTTGAGTAAAACACAAAAAGCACAGAGAAAGAGGATTCTTAGAGGCTCAGGTAGAGGAATGCTCAAAGAGAGCCAAGATCCATAGAGTCACTAAGCCAAGTACCAGAGCTGAGAGCCGGAGTGCTTGATAGAGGCAGAGCCACTAAAAGTTAGAGGCAGAGCCAGAGAGCTCAAAGCAGATTTCTGAGAGCCATGATGTTGTAGTGAAGCTGCAGAACAACAAAGAGATGAAATGGTCAAGTTGTTGTTGGTTTCCAGAGCATGCTTAAGATAGAAAAAGGAGTTCCAGAGTTAGTTAAGAGAGTTTTGAGGGAGTCAGAGAAGCCAGAAGCTCAGAGCGTTGACTGAAGGAGTCAAGTGTAGAGAATCGAAGATCTGTCTGCAGAGTATGGACAGCTAGCGGGATAAGATGGTATTCTAAACCCATAGGTTCCTTTGTAAACCAATGGAGTTGAGTGTGGAGCTTTTAAAAGAATTTCAGCCATAATCCCAATGAGCCTAGTCGAGTTGATTAGCTCTTAAGGAGACGTAGCCCAAGATATCAGGGTGAACTCCATATTAAAATTTGTCTTATGGTTTGTTTACTTGCTGCATCTTGTTACTATGTGTATAATGTTTATTTGCTGCACTTTTTCAATGTTATATGCTACATATCAGTTTTAAAGCAAATAAATTAAAAAAAAAAATAGTTAAGGACAATCAAAAGCATAAACCTATTTTCAAGTTATTTATTCCACAAATTGTCAATCATAAGCATAGATCCTGGGAATATATAATCTTTGGAGTGGAGAGGTTCTTGTAAGGTTGATAAGAAGCCTTTAGTGCCCCATTTTAGATCAGAGGATGAGTTTTATTTGAGTTGGGAATGTAACGTTTCTTCCCCTAATCATAAAAAGAGAACCATTCCTATCATCTCCACTCTAAAGCCATAGCTTGCTAAAAATATTGATAATTGACAATAAATTCCGGTGTAAAATTTTTGAAAGAGCTATAATAGGGATCATGGGGCATGGTGTGAATAGAAAAGATCCCATTGATTCATCATGGATACAAAAACACCCTCATGTTAGAGAAATATCCACAAACCACCAATGGATGGAATTATTTGAGAAATTGAATGGTTTTGATGATGAAATTACTCAAGAATTTGCAGTAGGCCTCCAACCTCAGGAGGAAGATAGTGCCACCACCATTGTGAGAGAGCTTATCATCCACTAAAATGTAGAAATCGTTAGCAGGGTAACCACATTTCCTCGAGGAGTAAGGTGGGTGAAGGAGGAGAGAATAGAGGCTATAATAGCTAAAAACAACTTATCCCTCCCTAAAGAGAAACTAATTGAAGATAACAGTGGGGGTACAAGGGAGATTCTACCATACCCATGGGCTAAAGTTGCATATCACATCCTAAAATACATATCTTGTGAGGGGAGGCTCAATTTTTTTATGCCTTTAATTTTTGGCTACTTTATGAGGTAAGGTTACAGATGGAGTGGCATATCCACCATAGACTAAAATTTCCCCACTTCCTTCTTCAATCAATGATGGAAATGAGTCAAATGATAAGAGACAGGAAGCATCAACAGATTGGTCATCCTGGGCTCATAAGGCTCATTTGAATTGATTCTCAATAGCATATCAAAAGCACTATGTCGTGGACAGATTTAGTGGAGATGGATATGGAAGTTTTCCTTGATACTCAAGCCCAATATTACTAAAGAATGAAGATACCACAAAGGATATTCTTGCAAAGGAAGAGGCTGAAGATGAGAAGGAGAAAGAAAAAGATGAAGAAGAAGAGATTGAAGAGGAAAATGAATACCAAAATCCAAATTATAAATAGAATCCCTTATGCAAGCTTCTAGGCCTCAAAAGAGGAGGAGACCAAAACAACAAATTAACAAGCCTTTTAGATGGGAACAATAAACAAGAAGTGGTTTCCAGCTTGGTAGCCTTAACTAAAGTAGTCAAGGTTAAAGGGAGGTAGCCAAAGAAATATGCTTTGTATTTCAAAAGGATGAGAAGTGTTAGAGTTAGGCAAGGGAACCCTTAGTCATTCTAAAAAATCCCCATTACCATTGAAGGGTCAGCTAGTCACCAAGAGGGAGAATTAGAGAAAGATAGGAAGCAAATTGAAGAGGCGACCTCCCTCAAAGCTACAGGAAAACAAACCTAAGCCCCATAAAGGAATAAAAACACTAGGGAGCCCAAAGTGAGACAAGTGCAAGAGGAATATTGCATGGTACAATAAAGTAAGGTTGGGCTACAGGAAGATAGAGATATGTTATAGGAAAGAAAGGCATTGTTGTAAGAAAGTAAGGTTATGCTATAGGAAGATAGAGAGATGTTATAGGAAAGAAAGGCATTGCTACAAGAAGGTGTTGGATAAATTCAAGAAGGAGGAGGAGGACCACAAGAGATGTATGAAACTTATCCCCAACCAGATCTTGGGCCTTATTACAAGTTTTATGAGCAATGGAAAATAATACCTACTGATTTTGCAGTCCAAACACTCGTTTAGCTAGAAAAGCAAAGAGGTTGAAACCACTGGTGGATGAAGATTGGAAAATACAAGGGATTTGATGATCAAAATGGATCTTGGTGGCCACTCGCTCGTTTCACTAGGACCCTCACCACTTTCTCTTTCAGTTACTTACTATCCTTTCAGAGCCATTTTGATGCCCTAAACTATATTTTTTGGGGAAAAACAAGGCCAGTAAGGGTTTTTATCTAGTGTTGGTCACTCATAAGTTTTATTCCTTGGATATATCTTTAGAATGATGTATTTTCACATAAAATAGAGATTGTACACCAAATTTACGACTCCAGGAAGTTTATGTAACAATTTACCCAATCTTGGCCCATACTTTTGGCACTTCATCTTCTAGGGTTAGGTTTTTTTATGTTTAGGGTTTTCATTTGCCTCTTAATAATAAATAGGCCTTTGAGCCTCATTATACACAGTTCATAGGCATGTAACCACCACATATCTTCTCAAAGATGAGCTACTATCGCCTAGGCTAGTTTTATTTCCATTTTGTTTGTAATTATATTTTAGTATTTAATATTAATGAAATGAAGTGTTATTTTTACATCTCTGTATTTATGGTTATCTCTATAATAGATTCATTCATGTTTATGTTTGAATCGGTTTTATTAGAGCAATCTAGTATTTCTCTATTTTTCTTTGCATGTCCCCAATGAGGTCAGGATATAAGGAGTTAGGGCTCAAACTAATCAAACCTTTGTAAGACAAACCTTGCAAATTTAAACGGCCTCCCATGGTGGTAGAGAAGAAATATGAGGGGAGATGGGATCCTTGCAAAGAAATTCTCGAAGAAGCCCTCAAGCTATAGAGGAACGTGATAATCAACAAATTTTTTCGAGATCCTTCAGTGACTACCCAAGGGTGAAACATCTCCTCTTAGCAGCTACTTTGGAAGTGCCACACCCTTTAAGGTACAAGCTCACTTTGACATCACCAAATTTGAGGGTAAGATAGATGCACACATCATAGATAAATGATTAAATGTGCTAGAAGGATATTTTTCCTTTCAAAAATTTTCCAAGTGAGAAAAGGTTACTTTTGCACTTCTCGAAGCCACCCCCCATGTCAAGGATTAGTTGGAAACCTACTATGAGAAGACAGAATAAATTACACCCTCATTATTTTTGGCCGCACCCACCTAGAATTGTTTTCGGGATGCCATCGAGGCGAATTACTACCCTGTCATGAGCTATGAGGATAAATACATAAGGTGGACCATGCTGCAACAAGGAAGGGACCAATATGTGCCAAAGCTTACCAATATTTTTCATACCCTTCGCAAAGTATACATTTGTGATGTATTATTAGGAAAAACATGCTTGTGGAATTAGCATGTTGTATATCAGTCAAGACCTTGCTATCTTATTATTTCTTTGGTTAATATGTTATACAAGATACGATAGGTGGCTCCGCCCACCACCATCTCTTTGATATCTGCTAAGAAATGCAATAGAAACATCTTTGAGACTAGGAAATTTATTTTCTTTGTAATTCGTTCGCAAATTAAGGGGAAGAGTATAGCCACATTGATGGCCCCTGGGAAGGGTTCCTCCACATAGAATAAGCAGGTGGATATGGTCGTGGAAGAATACAAGGACATCTTCTCCTCACACACAGGGTTACACTTGCACTTTCGTGTTAAGCATTTGTTTGATTTGACATTCAAAGCATCTTTACCCCACGAGTTGAATTCACATAAAGAACACTTACATGATCCCATGGGAAGCTCAAAGCACTCTGATATGGTCCTTACACCATTATCAAGGTTCTGAGAGACAATTATTTTGATTAGACATTGTAGAATAGCTCACACCAAATCTATCCAACTCTTGCATCAAAGCAGGTGGCTCACCAGGGACCAAGTTCAGTATAAGTTTCCGCATCTCATGGAGGCACTCAATGTAGTGGGGACCATTGATTTCTAAGGGGGAGGACTGATGCAGGTGGATGTTGGTGGCCACCTTCCTATTCCACTGGGAGCCCCACCACTGTCTCTTTTAGTTTTTCAATGTCCTTCATTATAGCACAATTTACTATTTTTGTAGTTTTTTAGCTGCTGAACTTCCAGAGTCGTGTTGAGTCCCTAAACGACATTTTTTAGGGAAACCCGAGGTCACAATGGAATTCTAAAATGTTTTGGCCGCTTCGAAGTTTTTTTCCTTAAATATATATTTCTAACAAGGCGTTTTTCACGTAAAACGACGATCGTATGCCAAAGTTACGACCCGAGGAAGTTGATCTACCAATTTACCCAAATGGGGCCCATAGTTTTGACGCTTCATATCCTAGGATTAGGTTTTTGGATGTTTATGGTTTTCCATTATTTCTGAATAATAAATAGGCCTTCGAGCCTCATTTTAACATAGTTCATAGGCATGTAGCTGCCACATCTCTTCTCAAAGATAAGCTACCATCGTTCGTGCTAGTCTTATTTCCATTTTGTTTGTAAGAGAATTTTAGTATTTGATATTAAAGAAATGAAGTGTTATTTTTGATGCATCTTTGTACTTATGGTTATATCTGTAACTTTTTACATTCCTTTTTAAGTTCAGATCAAGAGATGGTTGATTTGAGACTAAGAGATGAAAGCATAATGGAACAACTACAAATAGAGAACAATATATTGAAAGAGTAGTTGTAGGAAACAGAGGGGAAAGTTGCCACCATGACAAGCTTGGCTATGGATTACACCTATTGTAGAAACCCCTCAAAAATATATTCCATGGTCCTCAAAGAAGAGTGCATTTAGTTTCAAAACAAGACTCTAGAACAATATAGCTCATTACCATTCCAAGAATCCAAATATAAATTGAATTTCCTCATAAATATAGTCTGGTGGACATAGTTAGGATGGAAAAATTCTAAATACACAACCTCATATTAACATGCATGAGCTTCTAAGATACTAATTCTAGAATTAGATATGTATAAATGATAACATTGGCCTCTTAGATGAACTCGAAAAAAGAGGGGATTGAAGAGGAAAAAATGGTCATATCAATGGAAATTGATGAATCCTTATGAACCATAGTAGAATTCAAATCCCTCACCTTGTTATCAGCAACCATGGGATCATCTTTGAAGATGCCAAACTAGCACCACTCTACATAGGAAAATACGAGTAATCCATCTAGCATTTCGAAGACATTTTTAGATGCTAGGGACTTAGGGTTTGTAGGACTGTCGGAGGAGACAACACTTGTTAACATATATCTTAAAATTTACAGTATCACTCTCCAAAAAATTAAGGAATTCCTTGGAAAGGACACCCTTATATGAAAGGATAGTTCAAATACTGAAGGCCAACTCGATTGGGCTTAACTTTCAGCCTCCTTTGTTGCTAGGGCTACAAGAGTGCAAAGAGATAGACAAGAAAGAACGGTTCCAGCCTCAAGAGCACACTTCATCATAGATATGTTTCTATGTTATGGCTTCCACTAGCATTATGATATGGAATTAAGTGGTTGAGTTTCTTAGAGGGTGAGAAACATCTTCAGTAGGGGGTGATGATGTGAGTCATGAATAATTATATAAAAAGGCTCATGTGGCCATCCTTCAACATACATTTATCTCTTTCCTTGCATTTTATAACACCATATTTACTATAATGTGCTTATTAGGAGGATTAAAGGATGTTTATCATATCTAATGTCCTAACATGATTAATTTGTAGGAAATTGTGAATTTACTATGCAGAATTATGTTGGATGATATTAGAGGAGATACAGGAGGCTTTCCTCCTACATTTACTAACTTACAACTCAACTTGCTTTCTATATTTACTCACCTAGAGTTCGACGATCTATTGAACAACTGATGCAATCAAAGACTGTGAGGATATCATGGAGACACATCCATTTTTTAAGTGACTTTGTAGGGAATCAACCCTCCTTCCAGGGCGGTTGCCCCTCAATGATTTTTTTATAAATGAAGAACCCAAAGGGCTCAACAGGATTTGAAATTTTAGAGAATAATAGTGACTCCTATACATAAAAGTACGTATTTTTCATTTTTATTTCTATGTAGTTGAGCAGCTTTTGAGATCAATGAGGGGCCTTCTATTGCTTTAAATATGAGCGTGTTCTAGAGGGTTGATTCCCCTTATTTTAGGGATCAACCAAAGCACCTAGTCTCTCTAATTTGTACATTTTATCATGCGTCTTCATTTTCTAAACTTAGATTAGAAATATTTCCTTTTTTTCCAAGTTTTGTTTTTTTGAAAAGTTTCCTTTGTAGAGCTACTAATCATCTTCCTTGGAATGTGTGGTTATAATACTTGTATTGAAAATCGTAGAAATATAGGTTTCCTTTTCCATGAAGTAGGATGATCTTGAATAAAATTCAACTCATCATTTCCTTTTAGTTTAATTTTCTGCAATTGACGTTGCTAGCATGCTTTAAATGTTTTACAAGATTCAGTAATTTTGTGGTGTTAAGGTCCTATTGTTGGGTTGCAGGGTATAACACTATCATTTCCACCTGTCATCCTACCATCAATTCCTTCCTTCCTTCCTCAACAACCTCTTCAAAAACATTGTTTAGTGAAAGTTAATGTTTGGTTTGTTAAAGGCCATTATGTGCATTTCTTCTCATGGGCTATTGGAGAGTAAGTATATTAGAAATGACCTCATACAGCCTTCTTCAACCTTCCACTACCCTTGATCACCTTTATATCAAATTTTTATCCCTCGTAATGCTTGCATATTTGATCTTTTAGCAAAATAGTGCAATCCTATAGAATCTTGTAGCATCGTGTAGAAGCTCTCCAAAATTGACCGGAATTCTTCTTAAAGCTTTATTTTTTCCTCATTTCCCTTAATAATTCCTTCTATAATTTAAAGCCAACTTTGAGTAAGAATAGAGACCACTTAGGACTTGTCTCTTCAGCACCACAATTCATTTCTTTAATTAGGGTTAGTAAACAAGTTCATGAATTGAATGGTATAATGATGATTTACATGCTTCTTCTTATTCTATGGATAAAGGATAATTTTTCATCATTGTTCAACTAATATGAGATGAGATGATCTTCTCTTACGTTGATACATGTACTTCTAAGATGAGAATAATGAAGCAACTACAAATTTCTTCCTAGCTGAAAGGAGTGATGAAATTGGAAGCTACAAGATGAATTTCCCTAATGAGAAGCCCAACTACACCAAGGACGAACCATTCTACTTGAAAAAAAAAATCAAATTGGACAAGGAAAAATAGTTTGGTCACTTTGACCAAGCCAGCCATAAGAAATATGTCAATTTTAGATAACAATGGTATGTTATATTGTAAAGACAATTTACTTCAATGTTCCTTTAGTAGCCGAATCACGAATTCCAATTATATCTAGTAGCAATCACATTAGCTTATAACATTGACAGTAAATGAATATAGAACATAAAATCATATTCAGAAGACAAACCAATACAAAGGACATAAGATGTGTGGATGTCAGGGACAAACGCCAATGTGGGGGAACCCTTTGATCATATGTTCTTATTATTATTCAATAGTTCAACAGATAGAGAGACAGCGAGTACAAATATCATAAATGTAAGCTCAAAACATATTTTCCAAATTAGAAGACAAACCAACAAACAATTCAGCTAACAAAAAAGTAAATAGTGATCAAATTTGCCCTAAAACTTCCTCCAACTATCCCAGCCAAAAACAGTACAATTCAACACTCCAAGAGAGTCAAATAAGCCCAAAACTAATTGGTGAAAACAATTAAAGGACAGAGAAACACTTCTGTAATTTTCAGCAGTCAAATATGAAGTCAACATGAAGTCAACACTTTTCAACCTATCGAAAATGTCTCACTTGCTCTGCCAATAAATGAAGCCTAGAGAAATCGAACTTTTGTCCCAAAAACCAATAGCAACTCTAGTCAAATCAACCAAATTCAACACTAGTCAATGCCTTGAAAACTTTGACCTCTTTTACCACAAAAAAACTGAGCCTCCTGCCACAGGTGCAAAGAAAAGAGAAATACTTGCCAGAAACACATGAGAAGAATAGAGAGAGAGCTCCAAGCTTTATGAACCAATCAAGAGAGATAAGATGATGTGATGAGATGATTTCCAAATGAGGAAAAGGTCACCTTTATTTACACAATTCGTTGAGGGTGAGGAGACCCGTCTATTGAGCTTCATGAGCCTACACTTGATTGTTGTCAACCTTGATAATTTGTCCATAAGAGAAATAAATTCATAATTCCATTTCTTCTTTCCATAATGAGATTATATTTATATCAAAATTACACCTATCCAAAAGAGAAATCCAATACAATAATAATCTCAATCATATGAGTTTCCCTAAGGTGGAAGTGGGCCCTTGTTTCCAATTTTAACACTCCCTCACAAATAGGGAGAATTTCACCTACCAATCCATCAGCATGCCAACCTATCATCCTAAACCATCCCTACCATTGATGTCCTCTGCTTTGCTAAATCATGAAGTAATAATGGAGAATAAGTGATTGACAATGTATCACACCACTCTCCACTGACTAAACTCAATCCTTGATCTGAGATCAAGTTGTTGAACATCATGCTTCCTAGTCATAGGGAGTATGATAGTACACAATGCATCCATCGGTAGTGATATGGTCCCTAACCATATTTTTCCAACTCATTGGCGAAATGAGAGGTAGTTTCCATGAGTCCTAGACTCTATGGGTATGACGTCTGTCGAGGCATCATCAAGAGAAGGTGAATCGCTGATCTTGCTTATATGCCATAAGATAAGGTGAACCACTCATCCTATACATATGTTAATCGTGGGGGGAGGTGAAACACTCAACCCACATACATGTGTCTAAGTAGGGTAAAGTGAACCACTCACCCTACACACATGTCAACCATAATGGGTATCTTAGGGGAAGGCAAGCAACTCACCCTATATCCAACGTATCACTAAGGGAAGGTGAACCACTCACCCTATGGTCGCTCAGAGCTAGCTCCAACAAGTACCCCATGCCCCTTGGAGCTCCCACACCTTTATGTCCAACTGATACGGGACCCCTATAAGAGGGTTGTTCCATGACTCCTAGTATCTCTCAGAATGGTTGCAACCTTCTCATATGTTCTAGCATGTTGAATACTAACACCTCCTCGTTATACCATATCCTGAATAAAGTGGTACCTCATATCAATTTGCTTGGAGCGATCATGGAAAACGAGACTCTCTAAGAGGTGAATTCCACTCCAGTTGTCATGGAAGACCATGGTAGTATCCAACACATGATCAAATAGCTCACTGAAAAGCTTCCTCAACCAAAAAACTTCACAATAGTCCATACTCACCTCAATATATTTGGTCTTGGTAGTGTTTAGTGTAACTGACTTCTACTTCCCGCTCATCCAAGATATAGAAGCAGACCTGATCTAAAATCACTTGTGAATGATCTCAGTTAATTAATGAAGGTATTACAGACCTATGTGATGGGGTGTGCCTATGTTATTTTATGCAACGGATCTATAAGATTGTGAAATACAAAGACACTGAAATAGTAAGAGAATACGGTAAGCAAATACATAAAAAAACAGATTTAATGAGGATTTCACCCAATCCCCTTGGGCTATGTCTCCTGGTTCAACATCTAGTGGTGGCTTTTTTCTATTGTCTCTTAAAGCAAATTTTTTACAATAAGGAGCTCAATTTGAGTCTCACTTAATAGTGTATGATCAGTAGGATTGTACTTGGATCCCTCAAGTCTCTAGAGTACATAGACTCCCCTTAGTGAATCTCAACCTCAACTGGTCTCGGTGGTATGAGTCCAATTCGATACTCAATACCTGACAGGTATACAGAGAAGAGTAGCTTGAGCCTCTCAAGCTTTCTTTATAGTTCACAGACTCTTGGACTCTCTCTATCTCTATTTGCTCGGTGCTACCTTTGCTCTACAGGTCAGATTGGCTTCTCCATTCTCTACAATTTTTGCTTCTCTCTCTTGCCTCTCGGCTTTTTTCTTCTCTTTTCTGCGTCCTATCTCTATCTCTATTTTCTTGTGGATTAAAGCCAATCTGCTTCCTAATTGTTCATTTCCACTTCTTGGCTCTCTGGATCTCCTGCCTCTATCCACTAGAATTCCCTTGCTCTGCATCATCATTGCTCTGTAATGCTTCATAGAGAGGTGGCCACCTATTTCCCCATGAACTGAGTGTCAACTCTCTTTGAACGGTTGTTATTTCCCTTACTCCAAGATTTCTCATGAAATTGATTCCTCTGCCAACTCATCGGTCATGTCAAACCTCAAATCTTATATGTCTGAGCCTATTTCCCTGTCAAATCCAATCACCCATCGGATTGCTTCTCCGATGTTCATCTGGGGCCTCTAGATCCTATGGTCTCTATCCATTTCACGTGGGTAAGTACCGTGACCATTACTTGCATGATGTGAGTAGTTTTCTCTCTCATCCACTCGATGCATGTCACCTAGTGTATGGCATCACACGGGAATTGGTCGAATCTTCTTACTGCTTGAAGCCCACCTGATATCCTGCCGATCTTAGCGCGGGGCCTGCTTTCTGACAGAATCTATGATTTCCATGCGGTTCTATTCTTTTCCTCGTGAACAAGAGCTTGGGGATTTTACTTCACTGGAGGGTGTTAAAAAAGATTATATATGATAGAGAAATGCAAGACATATAATATGCAGAAAAAAAACAAACACATAAAACCAGAGAGACACAGATATACGTGGTTTGTCAAGTTTGGGCTATGTCCACCCCGAACAGCCAGTCCTTACTTTCTATTAACTAGCAAAATAAAGAGACACAACCTAGAGCAGATCCATTGTAATATCCTTTGTTTTCTCTCACAATCTCACCTCTTTGTTTCTCACTCGAAGAATACACATGTATTACACAGCCTTAATACAATGACCTCATACAAAGAGAGGGGTTTCCTTCTAGGGCAAAAAACCCCAAACTAAACATAAGTTCTACCATCAGATCATCTACCTAATGAACGGTCCAGATTGACTAGAAATTTCTATACTTTTACAAGGAAAGGCCGCCCCGCACCTCCCCACCTACATGGAGGGGTGTACAAACTTCCTGGGGTATACATCCAACTGAAACAAAGACCTCTAAATAATCATGCTCCACACCCAACAATCTCCCACTAGGAGAATGATTGTAGCAACTCCACCACTACTTCATTTGCTGAACAATGAGTCCTCTTTGGACCTGGTTGTTTGTCATCTTCATTGTCATCCTTGAAGACCAATTGAAACTGACCATATTCTCAGTTTCTTCTTAGTTACAACTTTTGTTAGCATATCTGCAAAATTCTAGCTAGTTTGTATCTTTTCTAGCTTAAACTCTCCATCTTCCAACATTGATTATATGAAATGTTACTTGAGCTGTATGTGTTTACTCCTGGAATGAAATGTTGAGTTCTTTGCAAGATGAATGGCGCTTTGGATATCACTATATAAAGTGCCCATATCATGCTTCTTATACAATTCACCCATAAACCTTTGTAACCAAATCATTTCTTTACTAGCCTCTGTAGTAGCAACATACTCTACTTCTGTTGTTGAAAGTGCAACAACACTTTGGATTTTTTAAACCTAACTAACAGCTATTTGACCTACAGTAAATACATATCATGTACTGCTCCTCCTGTTATCTCTGTCACCTGCCATATCTACATCAACATATCCATGTAGAGAAATGTTTGAACCACCAAAGCATAATGCTCGATTTGTGGTACCTTTCAAATATCTAAGAATCTGTTTCACTGCCATCCAATGTTCCTTTTCTAGATTGTTCATGTACCTGCTTACAACTACCACTGCATGTGCAATATCAGGCCTTGTGCAGACCATTGCATACATTAAGCTTCCAACTGTTAATGGATATGGAACTTTAGACATATAATCCATGTCTTCTTGGGTCTTTGAGCACATTTTTTTACTACGTTTGAAATGGCTAGCAAAAGGTGTCTAACTAGTTTTGCATTGTGCATATTAAATCTTTTCAACACCTTTTGTATGTACTCATTCTGAGACAATGTTAATTTGCAATTTTTCCTATCTCTAGTTATTCTCATACCAAGGATTTGCTTTACAGCTCCCAAATCCTTCATTGAAAATGAATTTGCCAATTTTCTTTTGAGCCCATTTATTTCCTGCATGTTAGACCCTGCAACAAGCATGTCATCTACATACAATAACAATATAATATAGTTGCCATCATTTTTCTTTGTGAAATAAACACAATGATCAAAGTGACATCTAGTATAACATTGTTCAGACATATGTTGGTCACTTTAATTGCTTATTAATTAAACAGTCGAGTGCCACATAAATTGCCAACCTGGGAAAGTCCGATTATTTCAAAGGCAACTACGTACTATATGTACTCAATTTTAATAGCACTAAAAAGCTGTAGTATAAGTAAATCACACCCTGTTAAATATTTACTCTATGTTACAACAGCTATAATTTATTGCAGGTATCTAATAAGAGATGGATAATTAATTAAAAAGAATAAATCTGCAAAAGGAAACAGTGGATATTCTGTAACAAAGGATTAGGACCCTATCCCCAGAGTAGGAACATTCAACACCTGCCTCTGTTGTCTAGTTCACCAATTCACTCTGTAAATCCTAATCACTGGTGAGGCACTCATGTAATAAAATCAATCATTAAAACAGAAACATAGTTTAGCAAAAGTAAAATAACATCTAGAAACAGTACTCGTTAATAAGGTATGAACAGAAATCACACTTAACACACAACGGAAAGGAAATGGGTGAATCTTGTGATCAAGGTGGGCCCTGTCCTTCTCACAATATTCCCGAGGACATGGAAACTAAGATGAAATACTCAGAACAAAACTTTATTCATCGGTCAATATACCACATCACAGTAAAGATTCAGTCTCGTTCCTTGAACTACAATCCTTGTGTTACAGCTTGTTCATTCCTCCCTCTAACATGGATGTCAACTCTTTATATAGGAGGCATCTATTACAAAAGATTTTCATTATATATTCTAGTTCAACCCTTTGTACAAAAATAGGGAAATCAGTTTCCCGTCAACAGAATGTTGTTACAGTAATTTAGATTATGAATGTTACGACCAATGTAACTGTTTCTTTGTTGTTTCAAATCTGGTATGCAAAGCCCGACTGTCTCCCTAAGATTTGCATGTTGTTCTTGTTGTTTCAGCTTTGAGATTCTTGTTGTTCCTGCTGTTTCAGCAACTGCAAAAGATAGTCCTGCCAACTTTAGGAAGTTTCAACAATTTTTCAGCAACTCAGTCAACTTCAAAGATCAATTATAAAGATAGCATGATTATGTGTTAAATAATTAAAGATATAGCAATGAGAAGAGTCACTGTATACGTTTAGAATGATTGAGTCAAAACACTAGCAAGGACTTTCAAATATGGGTTGAAAAGGGTAATATTATGACAAAATATAAGGTCAAAGATAGACAATATGGGGTCCTAACATGCCCCCCAACTGAAAGGGTTGCATGCCTGCATGGAACTTCTACTCTGAATCTGAGTCAAAATACTGGGATGAACAATGCAAATTGCTTATGCAGTAAGTATAGAAAGTGTTGTCAACCATGTCTCTGAACCTTTGGACACTCTGAACTTTTTACCATGCTGCCAGCTACTCCTTTTTGGTCAATTTGAACTGAGCCTTGTATTGTTGTCCTGGTAGCCATAGAAGAGGGAAGTGAAAGTGATAACCAATCCATTGTTCAGCACGTTGTTGAATACATTTAACATAATTGGGTATTCGTGAGATTGCTGCCTGGAGATTGAGAGGGTTAAAAGGGTGGTACTCCTATCTCTCCTTAGGATAATGTTCCCAACATAGATTATTTGCTTTTATAGCCAGAGCTCCCTTAGTTTTGACATAGTATTGGTAGTCTTCCAAGAATGTTTCCTATATTTTCCTGATATGGTCAATCATTGCTGGCTCTCGTAGTATTCGTTGATGTTCGACGATAAAAACAGCGGCATTTTGTGGCTCATCTCGGATCCAGAGAAGATAGTTCTCCTCATTGTGTGTTGCTGACATAAAATCATTCTGCCAAGTAAGCTGATTAGCCAAGAAAGAAATACAGGATCTTATTTGAATATCGCCAACGCGAGGAACTAAACTAAGCTTCCTATCTTCAGGCATAGCCTCATTGTGAAGATAGAGTTCACACCACAAGTTTTGGTTACTATTCGATGCTTCTACAAAGGTCTCAATAAATTGCTGAGGTGTAGACACCTGGTGGGGTCATCCATCCTTGATTTCTTTCACTTGGAGGAATGCTAAGCGTTCTCTCAAAAACACAGAACAATTAGAAGACGGTTTCCTAGTGGCAAGTAACCTTTGGACCATGTCAAAGATGAGGGATAGTCTGGTTTTTAGTTTCTTGTTTTCCTTGTGTTGTACACGAGATTGTTCAAGAACTTCCCAATTTTTGTATGCATAGTTGATACATAATGACTTATGTTGCTGAAATGCCTTTCCTTGTGAGGGATCATACTCTTTCTTCCATGTGTTGCTTAGTTCTTGAAAACTAGAGGTCTGTGTGTGAGCATTGCTGACACATCGAGGTTTAGTCTCGGTAGCCGCAGTCTTAAAAGAGTTTGGTACTGGTTTCTTCTCTGTAACAACTAGGGTAGGTCGGGGTGGTTTTATTTCTTTCTCCAAGATCCTTGAAGACCCTGTTGGTTCTTCTGTAACAGCAGACTACTCCTTTTTAACTATAACAGGAGGAGATACTGGACTGGCTCCAGAAAACATGACTTCAACTATCTTATAACCTGCTCAAGAATAGAGATCACCACATTCACTACACATGTATTCACTGTATTGATCCTTCTCTGCACTCTTTTCAGCTACAGATGCTACTTGAGCTAACATGTACAAATTGAGTTCCTTTTCATAAGCTTCCCTTGCCTTTGTTAACTCTTGCTGATAAGCCTTAATTTCAGATTTCAAAAACTCATTTTCTTCCTGAAGGAAGGTTAAAGTAACCGGGCCTTCTGTAGTATTTGCAAGTTTCAGTGGATGGGACGATTGTTGTTCGGTGTCAAATTCATCATTTGCATCCTCAACAGGTGGTTCTTGTGTATCACCTGTTGGATCAGTGGCTGGTTCTTGTGTATCAGCCACATCTAGATCGTCTTCCTTTTGTTTTCCAACAGGTGGTTCTTGTGTATCACCTGTTGGGTCAGTGGCTAGTTCTTGTGTATCAGCCACATGTCGTACATCGTCTTGGGTGTCTACTTTAGATGAATCGACAGTTGGTTCTTGTGGATCAACTGCCTCTTTTGAGAAAAATGATGTCACAAAATCGTGAATGCTCTACATTTCGTCACCCGAGGGTGAGGAAGGTTAGGGTTCAGGGCTAGGCGGAATACGAGATTTTAGAATGATAGGTGGGGAATTTGGGGTAATGGCCTCAATTGCTGTAGACATCCTTGTTCCTCGTCGTGGTAAGGAAGCAGGAAAAACTGTGGTTTTTCTCTTACGAGTACTTTTCTTCAAAGTAGGGGGATTATCAAAAATAGTGGCTTCCTTAATTGAGGCTCTCATTCTTCTCTTTACTGGGGTTGCAACTTTCTTTTGTTTTTTCCTTTTTAAGCATAATAATGGGGGTATTTTCATTTGAATTATTGGTGGGAATATGGACGATGGGAGTGGATGATTCAGCTTCATTAAGGGGTGGGGTCTGTTGCAGATTTTCAGTGCTCAATTAGGGTGTTTTAGCTATTGGTTGTTGATTTTCGGCAGCTTTCTGGAAGTTTTCTTCTGCTGGTTGAAGGATTTTAGCAGTTTGCTGGGGATTTTATTCAGATTGTTGGGAATTTTCTTCAGCTTTCTAGGGATTTTCTTCAGCTTGCTGGGGATTTTCTTCAGCTTGCTAGGAATTTTCTTCAGCTTGCTAGGGAGGGTTGTTGAGGGGAGGGGGATTGTGTAGGGCAAAGCCTCTATGAATTAAGAGCTAAACAAGACGATGGTGTGTGAGGCAGAGGATTTGGTGCCCTGCGTTCACGGTATAGTTTGCCATATTTTTTAGACAGCCAAGCCGATAGTATGGAATATTTATTAAACGATCATGCCTCAAATGATTTAATAACACAAAATCTTGTTGGTAGACTACCTGATAACGTCACTCGCAGGTGAAGTAATGCTTAATGAACTTTGTAACCTTCATCCATGGCGATGGTAGTGATCGAAGTCCAACACCCCTACCTTTAAATTCAATGCGCTCCCCAGGTAGCAGAAAATCTTGTTGTGAGTTGAGAATGAGGTGTTTCCGGCTGAACCAACAAGTACCATTGGTTGGTAACCCTCAAACCTGTGTTATATCCTCCTCCATTACTGGAATTCGCACCCCTTGGAGAGTAGACTATCCTTCCCTCAAATTGCATGCAAATTCCAGGACTTGCTAGGAAACAAAATCCGAAAGCCTTTGGAAACAATCCACCCATCCTACTTGTAGAAAGATTTGGTATGCCTCCTGGTAAAGTTCCAATAATGCCGCTGAGGCAGGTTCATGTCTAAAAGCATTTCCCCCCATAGTTACTGGTTCAAAAAGATACAGAGTGCAGAGCCGACTTGCCGAGGTCGAAATAGAGCAGAATGTTGCAAATGAAGTTATGACATGATAAGGTACAGATGGGGTGACTAGACACTGCCGGGAGAAGTAAGAAATGACGGTAATCGGTGTATCATGTAATGATTACAATATTTCGGTATTCCCCCCCCCCCCCAACTGTTCCTAGAATGATATGGTTGAAGGTACGATGATTTCGGCAATCATATCAATATCTTCTCATTAACTACAATTTAATATTTACACCTAAACACGCATACCTTTACATTTTACCTTTGGTTGTTGCGCTAAAAGTATCATCTCGTCATTAATAGATCGATGATGGTTATAAAAAAAGGGTTTGTAAAGTATGAGGGTTTTTATACACAATTTTTTCTTTATTCACGGGAAGTAATAGTGAAGGAACATAATTATAAGGATGAACGGTTGATTCCTTTAATGAAGAGTGATATGTATCCATCGAAAGTAATGGTTCATTCTCAAGAAAGAAAAATGGGGAAATTGGTGCTTATTAGGAAAAATGGAAAAGTTTGGTGTTTAAGCACTGTGAATTGGTGTTCCAGCAACGCGAAATGCTGTTTCAGCAACGGGGAATGGTGGGAAAATGTTGTTGAAGGGATGTGAGAGGAAATGAATTATGATCGGAAGTAAAATGGCAATGTTTCCCAAGTCGAAGCTTAATCCTTCCTGTATTGAAATTTTTCTTCTCAGCCATCCTCTGAAGCTAAGATCTGCAAAATAGTTAATTCTAACATGGCGACCCTTGACATGGATTGTTAGTTAAGAAATATAATCTAAGAAAAATAAATATATAAACAAAAAAACTAAGTGAATTGAGGGATAGAAGGCTCCCCAAAAAAGGCATAATGTATGTCTCTCATGCAAGTGGCTTTGAAATCCTCTTTAGAAATAGGTTGATGATACAAACGGAGCCGATACCCATTCACTAATAATGGTGTTCTAGAATCATCAATTGTTAGGAGTCTGACTGTTCCATTTGGGAAAAAAATATCTACTTCATAAGGTCCTAGCCACCTTATTCTTAATTTACCTTGAAAATTTTCAAAATGGGAGTCATACAGTAGAGCCCAATTACCTTTTTGGAACTGCTTATGCTTAATGGTTTTTTATCATGCCACCTGGTTCTTTGTTGTTGTATCATAGTTGTTTGATCGATGGCATCCAACCTCTTTTCATCCAATTCCTGAAGCTACTGCAACCTAACTGTCTGTGCATCAGTCAAGTAAAAGTTAACAGCTAAAGCAGTCCTTAAGGTTTTTATTTCAAATTCCACAGGAAAAACAACACTTTTACCATAAACTAATTCATAAGGTGAAAAACTAGTAGTGTTCCTCCAAGTAGTTCTGCAAGCCCATAATGCTTCAGGCAACCTTTGAAACCAATCCCTTCTATTCTCCTTTACCGTCTTTGTTAAAATGGCTTCTATGAATTTATTCGTACTTTCCACCTACCCATTGGCCTGGGGCTGATAAGGCATAGTCATTTTATGATTAATGTGATATTTCTGACGTTTATCATTAAAGCCATGAGATTTGAAAGGAAGTCCTCCATCTGTGACTAGCTCTTTAGGCAATCCAAACCTAACAAAGAATTCTTCAAATAAAAAGGTTAAAATTGATTCTTCATTAGCTCTAAGGAGTGCCTTAGCTTCCACCCATTTAGTCATATAATTTGTGCAAACCAGTATATAAACTCTTTGATTGGATGGAGGGTTGATAGGACCTATAAAATCTAGCGCCCATCTTTCAAAAGGTTCAAGTATTACCTGGGGGCTTAGTGGCATTTCATTCCTGTGATTAGGCTCGCCCATTCTCTGACAGCTATCACAGGCCCTAACATATTTCTTTGCATCCTTGAAAAGTGAGGGCCAATAATAACCCATTCTAAGAACCTTGTGTGTTGTTATTTTATCAGCAAAATTCCCTCCACAAGGGCCATCATGACAAGCCTTCAATATATCATAAACTT
Source organism: Pinus taeda (assembly GCA_000404065.3). NCBI lineage: Eukaryota > Viridiplantae > Streptophyta > Pinopsida > Pinales > Pinaceae > Pinus > Pinus taeda. Next base: position 111,522 of record APFE030600221.1, on the reverse strand, counting down.
CGTCTTCTCTGATGCATCTTCGAATTTCCTCATCGAGTCGTGTGTGAAAAAGACACTCGCTTATCCAACTGTACTTAGCACTTTGCTGAATGATCTTTCTTTTCTCTCTGTATGATAGGTGTGATTGTAGCTTCCCTGCAACAAAATAATTGGCAATGTCTACATACCAAGGTGAGTGAACAGATATTACAAATAAATATTCATCGGGAAAGGAATCATCTACTGAACTGTTCTCATCAGTTTTTAACCGAGAAAGGAAATCAACAACTACATTTCCTTTACTTGGTCGATCTACAATTGTAATATCAAATTCTTGTAATAATAATAACCATCTGGTAACTCGAGTATTTCTAGTTGATTTGTTCATTAAATTCTCAATGACTGAGTGATCAGTATGAACAAAATTAGTGTAACCGGTAATATAATGTCGAAACTTATTAATAGCATAAATGATTGCTAAAAATTCCTTCTCGGTAACTGTGTAATTAAGTTCAGCAGCGGTCATATTTTTACTAATAAAATAGATAGCATAAGGAAGATTGTTTTCCTCTTGACCCAAGGTAGCTCCAATTGCAGTATCTAAAGCATAAGAGGATATATGAAAGGGGAGTGCCCAGTCAGGTCCTCTGAAAATGGGAGCTGTAGACAATTGATGTTTAGGTTCATTAAATGCTTTTTGACAACCATCAATCCACTTAAATTGAACATTTTTCATAAGTAACACAAACAAAGTAGAAGCTATTTTAGAAAAATCCTTTATAAATCTTCTATAATATCTAGCATGTCCTAAAAAACTTCTTACATCAGTTTGTGTTTTAGGGATAGGAAGAGTTTGAAATACCTGTACTTTAGCTGGATCAACTTGAATTCCAAGGAATGAGATGAAGTGTCCCAATACAAGTCTTTAATTCATCATCATATGGGATTTCTCAGTGCTTAAGGCAAGATGTGCTTCTATACATCGTTTAAGTATGTTCTCAAGGTTTTGTAATGCATCTTCAAAAGTCACACCATAAGAAGTTAAGTCATCCATAAATATTTCTAAGGAATCATTAAGCATATCAGAGAAAATCCCTATCACTGCTCTTTGAAATGTTGCTTGAGAATTACATAGCCCAAATGGAAGAACTCTATAGGCAAAAGTCCCCCATGGACTAATAAAAGTGGTCTTGTCTTGGTCTTGGGGTGCAATATTGATCTGGTTAAATCCACTAAATCCATCAAAAAAGGAAAACAATCTCTTTCCTGCCAAATTGTCTAGCACCTGGGTAATAAATGGTAAGTGGAAATGATCTTTCTGAGTGGCGTTATTTAGAGTTCTATAATCTACACACACTCTCCATTTCCCATTTTTTCTTAGGTACAATTACTAATGGAAAAACCCATTCACTATCAGATATAGGATATAGAAATCCTGCATTCAACAATTTTTGAAGTTCTTCCTTCACAATTTCGCTTAAATTGGGATTCATTCGTCGTTGGGGTTGACAGACTGGGTGTGACCCCTCTTTAATATAAATACGATGAGTACATAATTCAGGAGAGATTCCCTTCATATCTATGTAGTCCCATGTGAATGCTTCTTTATTATCACGAAGTAACTTCATTAACTGTTGTGTTTCAGCATCTGTTAGGTTAGGGTTTATATTTAATGTTTTGCTAAGCTCGATTTCTACTATTATACTCATGGAGGAGATATCAGCTGATGTCTGAGATAAATTTTTGGTTCTAAGGTTTTGCTGGGATTCAGGTTCCAAGATTGTATTCAAGTGATCATGTGTTTCAGAGTTAACCGAAGATGGTTCAGAAATAAAATTACTAATTAATTCATCCTGAGTTGTATCTTTAAAAGTTAAGGCTTGTTCGGCAGTCAATATGGGTTGGGCCTCATCATCCTCATAGTCTAACCATATGGAGTTATCATTGTCAATCATAGGTGTAGCATGAGGGTAAAGAGTAAGATGCTTGGTTTCACATCTGTTAGATTTTGTCATTGAACCTGATCTACAGCTGATGAAGGCATCTGTTGTAGCCAACCAAGGTCTCCCTAAAATCAATGGATGTCCCACCAACTTTGCTTTAGTCTGTAATGCAACAAAATCAGCTGGGTAGTTCCAAGATTCGACTGAAATTATCAGGTCTTCAATAACTCCTTCTGGTTTGATTGTGGAACGGTCAGCTAGTTCTAGAATGGTTGTGGTTTACCTAATTACATTCTTTAACTATAATAACTGTGCAGTTTCAAGTGTCATAATATTTATAGCAGCACCTAGATCTACTGGAACTCTGGAAACAAACGTTTTTCCAACCTGTATTGTAACCGTAGGATGACCAGGATCACCATATTTCATAGGAGGGGTTTTTCCTGACATTAGAGCAGCTAGATCACCCATCACATGAACTGTGAGGGGGTCTTTAGCTTTTCTTCCAGGTTTCTTAATGGAAATATCTCTAATAGTTCTAGCATAAATTGGTACATCTCTAAGTGCTTGTAAGAGTGGAATTTTAACATACAAATTCTGCAATTCTCCTAAAATATTAAAAGCAGGTGTCTCAAGTGCCTTGGTAAGAGCCAGACATTCAGGGAATGGCGGCTCTGCTGTTTCAACAGTTTTATCAGAGGATGACCCAACTGTTTCAGCATTGTTATTAGATGACTTTTCTTTTCCTGTCGCCTCTTTATCAGAGTGAGAAGAAGTAATGTCATCAATAATGGGTTCAACTATTCTCCCAAATCGCAAATGAATATCATTACATTGCATAGGGAAAACATGCTAGTTTTGAATATCAATGACCTGCAGAGATTTATTGTTATTAGGGTTGGGGTTTGGTTGCACAGGTAGTTGGGGTCTCATTGTCTGGTTATTCGGTGGAGCATTTGATGGCAAGGAGAGAGATTGTTGATACTGAGGAAATTGGTTTGAAAATGGGATCTTTTGAGCTGTCCAGTTTGGGTTCCATTGATTAAAATAAGATTGCTGTAGAGCCTAGGGATTCCATATTCTAGGATCAACAAAAGGAGGATTTGGTTGTTGCATGGCTAGGAAGTTTATTTGGTTGAAGGGTGGTATTGCATTTGATTCAAGGGTAAGTAATTTGCTTGAAAAGGAAGATGATTATTCCAACGATTAAATGGCATATTAGAATTCGTACCTTGTCCTCGTGGTTGCCATTGCCTCCTCTATGTCAGCAAGTAAACTTCTTCAGCTTCTTCTTCAATTGGTTACAGTGCTACTTTTATTCTTGGTAGAGAAGGGCATTGTTGAGTCTCATGGTCCTTCTGTTGAAGCCCCGAAAATTGGGTCGACAACAAGGGGGATACTCACCCGGTCCGGACCTTGGTTGACAGCTCCTTACCCGTTTGGTATAGTGAGTCTGACTGGGGATAATGGGACCAGTTTCCCAATCTAAGGGTGTGTGTGTGAAGAGTTGGATGTTGCTGATCTAAAGTTCATATCTGAGCTACTTTAATCTAAATCTATTCTATTGTAATCTAATGAAAACAACACATCTAATCTATGCTAACCCGGGATGTAATTATTCTATTATGCGATCTAAGGAGATTTCAAATAATAGCTAGTAATAAAAATCATTCAGCAACTATAAGAATATAAATCAGTTAAGATGAAACACTTTGCATAAAAAGTTAAGCAAAACAGCTTTGAACAGCATATCGCATAATAAGTTATTCACACATTAAACATAAATAAATGGCTCCACCTTACAAAAGTGCCAAATGGTAACACAAACATTCATGTAATAACATATAAACAACTAAAAATTATATATTGCTTTAAGAATATAAGCAGAAATGATCAAGAGATAAAAGTACCATTTATGACTGGTCCTACTCATAAGCTTCAAGCAACAATGATTTATCTTTCCGTGTTCTAATATCTACTAAGAGTACAGAAGTGCAACATCAGGAGCAGATATCAAATGCAAACATCAATAAATCTCAATCCTTCCATTCATCAAAACCTCCTCTGAGGGTGCAAAAGTGCATGTTCTGAGGATAATTTTCTGACAAATTTCTGGACTGTTCTCTAAATGCATGAGAAGGGTTTAACTACTACTAACTAAATCTGATAATAAGTTATTTAAAAAAATCAGGATGCGGTTTTCAAATGACCGCCCTTTTTCTAATCTAATTTTTAAGCAAAAAATAAGACTCCAAATTAAGCTATTTCTGTATCTGGTCCTTAAAGCTGCATGTGTTCAACATTTGTTTGAGGAGATTCAGTTGGCTAACTTATGCTTTGAGCTGTGCTGAGAAAACGGAATCAACGAGTGCTGGCACCACCTTTTCAGTCGTATTTGTTATACATTTCACGGTCATCCACTGAGTATGCGGTTTAACCAAATATGTCCAGTAACATTCCATATTTAATCCTTTTAGTACTTGGATTTCCTTTTCCTTTCCCCGTGCTTTCTGCTTGCAATCCTCCTCTAATTTTCATTTGTTTGGAAAATACCCTGGAACAGTTTCTGCAATTAGATTTACTCTGTGGAAATTCTCATTTATACAGTCGATGATAATACTTGTTTTTGTAGCTGTTGTACCTGCCGCCTTTTCTGCTTCTTTGATTTGATCATCCCACTTACTAAAGAGAAACTCTTTATGATTCTCGTTTATCTTGGGCACACCTACCTCTTTTGCTTCATCTCCCCCTGCCAAATCAGATAATCAGTCACCTGTTTGTCAACGAGATCATAATCGCTTCGGAATTCGACCACTTTATTAGTGATCTTATCACTCATTTCGCAGTAGTAACTCCATTGTGATATATTTTGCCCCAATACTTCTTGTTGCTGCAGTAGTTGATCATTCAAGGCAATAGATTCTGAAATAAATTCTGTAAGCTTGGGCTCATCTTTATGCGTCTCTTGTAGATTTTGAAATTGTTTTCCTTTTTCGTCCAGACTTCTTTGATAACTTACTTGCATGTGCTGGAACTCTTCCTGTAACTTTTCAAGCTGTTTGCGTGCCTCATTATTAGTAGTGGCTTGTTGCAATTATTGTTGTAGCAACTGTATTTGATCCTCTTGTTCTTTCAACAATTGTTGTACTTCTTATGCTTTGTCAATATTCGCAGAAGCATACGCTCCTACGATCTGAGACAGCTTAGTGAGATTTTCAGTTGGATTTTTGTTTGGGTCTTTCCATAAGACGTCCAACTGCTCAGCATCTTGATGCAGCATATTTTCTAATTTCCTTTTCTTTCTTTGTATTCTCACTACTGCTTTATGTTGAGGACTATAAAAGATGTCTAGAGGAGGAATTTCTTCTATATTAAGCACAAGTTTGGAAGATGGAGTGATAGGAACATTTTCTTTTTCTGAGACATTGTCGACTATGGTTGAGATTACTCCTGCATTCTGAGTATTGCTAGTAGGTGATTTTGGGATTTTTCCTTCAAGATTGATCAGTTCATTGAAGTTTTCCCATTCCTTGTCCAGCTCGGTTATGACAGGTGGTGGTTTGATGATGAGAGAGGGAGGATCTTTCTACGGGTAGGTAATAACTTGTTGTTGCGGAATTTTCATCGACTGAGCCGTGTCTTTAGCTGCCTCTTCCTTCTTATTTTTGTCGTTCCCGGATCTTTTAGAATGTTCAGATGTTTCTTGCGTGCACTTAGATTTAGATCTGGGACTACTTGAACTCCCACTGAGTTTGATGCTTGGAGTTGGCTCTCTCGTAGGTAATCGCAGCTTTTCTAAAGGGTTAGTAGCCAATATTTTTTCCCTATATATCGTGAACTTTTGAAGGTCTTCCAGAGATACTTGCGATTGGGCTTCCCGCAAAATTTCTTGGAGTGAGATTTTATTTTGGAACAAGTCATCAAATAAATCCTTTTTGCCAAAGAATACTTTCACCTTGACCATAGTTGTGAAATTCTGAGCAATTTCATTTAGGTCAAACGGTCTTGCCGGGATTTTAAATAACTGGAGACATGTTATATTCTATATTTCTACGACTGCATGACCTACATTGAAAAGTGAAAAGGCCCCAAAAGCCACAGGAAACTGTGGCCTTATGGCCTTCTTATTGTCCTTTAAATCTTTTTTTAGGCCACTTTCTGAATAGGTTTGATAAGCAATTTCTCGAGCCAGAAGTTTATCAGGGATATATAAAGGTAGAACATGAGGGGGGACAGTGCTTCCAAAAACTCTAATATAAGTGAATAATTCCTCCCCGAACCGTCTTGCGATGGGGATGATATCTATATGTGCCTTGGGTGAGCACCTTGGGTGGGCTTTATCATATATCATTCTATACAACGGTAGGATAAGCCCGTGAAAAATTTGGTAAAAATGTGGAACGAACTGGGAGTCCCATAATATCTTATGATAGACATGAATGGGTAATGGGTCCTGAGTCGTCCATTTCCAACCCAAAATAGGAAATTTAGACACATAACAAATAGAGTCCATAACATATGTGGATAGGAGAAAAGGGGGATAGATCCTTTGAGACATGGATCTTTTAGACCAGTAATTGAGAATAGCAGTGACCAGATTATCAGAAAAGACCTTGGCCCAATCTATAATTATGCCATTTGTAGCAGCATCTATTAATGGAAACCATTCAGACGAAAAATTATTGATATCTGGCTTCCCAAACAATCTACAAAGCATGGCTGCAGCAAAACAATATGTGGAGGTGAGGGAACTAGTGTTGTACATACCGCTCTTGTCTTTCTTGAGAGGTTCATCTTTTCTGGACCAATCCCTGCTGGTCTCTGATAGGTCTGGGTTTTTTGCCATGAATTTCTCAATGAATTGCATGTTGTAAGTTGCCCGTGGCTCAGGAAGATGGTACATGAGTTTTAAATCTTGTACAACGAACGATCTGATGAGCCCTTGTCCTTGAATTTTGAACTTCCTGTCCTTCATTTTTGCATTATCAATTATCCACTTGATCATGTCCGTATATGGGAGAATTTTGGGCCTTGCTACTATCCTATGTAGGAATGAGCAAGTTAATTCTTCTAGGGATGCCTCGGAAGATCCGTGTGAATCTGAGCCAGCGACAACCTTCATTATTCTGGGGTTTTCTTCTTCAATAAGCCTTTACATGCCTTCCCATGTTGATATCCTCGCGTCTCTATTACACGCCGTGTCTATGTATAATGGTGCCATCCCCTTCACCTCAGAGCTCTAAGATTTACTTTTCATTCCCATTTCTTCCGGTGTATTGCCTTGTATAGTGCTCCGCTCTCTGTTCCTGTAGTTCACAAGTGAAATGGAAATGATTGATCAAGAAAGGTGATGGTAGAGTTTTAAATGCAGCAGATACATCAAATCAGCCACCTTACGTGAAGAAATTCTTCGAAAATCACGCATCAATGTTTCATTAATAACTGGCAACTAATCCTTTATTAACATTTAAAGTGCATGATCTTGAGTCAGATTATAAAAGGTGGCCTTTCTTGAATAGCGTGCCCGAGAGATTCGCGATGGAGGATTCTACGATTTGCATCACGGTATCGCAGATCGCGACATCGCAATCATCGCAATCATTGCAGATCGCGATATCGCAATGTCGCAGATCGCAGAAGTTTTATGTTCGCCGAGTTTCGCTACCCTATTCCCTGCGATATGCGATCTTGCAACCGGTGCTATCGCAGATCGGTAAATCTTGAAGTTTTTCTTATTAGCTCTTTCTTATTGCGATGTGATAGCCAGATGATGGGACTTTACTATCATTTTGCGATGCGTCTTTCCTTTTTTGAGGTTTTTCTCATCATAAACTTAGGTTTTTAAAGTATTCAAAAGATCTTGCTAAGCTTACGATGGTGACCTTATTTTGGAAAAAAGAAAATCTTTCTTTTCCTAAAATTTTAACTAAGGGTCCCCATTCATTTAGTATTTTCAATAACACTTAAATGAAAAAGGAGGGGCTTGTTGCTGGCCACAACAATTGGCGATTCACTTGAGAGCGCTAGTTATCTCTGTTTTTTCTTTTGAACTTTTCAAACTTCCAAAATAGAAAGTTTTTTAGAAATCTCAATCTTTATTAGGGAAAGATGAAGTATATTATGCTCTAAACTGTCACGATATTTTGTTTCAACCTCTTTCTATTTTAAATATTCACTTCTCTAGCTTGTCCTTGCATTTACATCAGCCATTACTTGGTCTTGTAAAAAATAAAGTTTTCCCTGTGAACCAGTTTTAAATATGCTCATTTGTCGTAGGTAGCGCCTCTGTTGCCAGCAGGCGTCCATAGCCTCGACAAGGTTACCTGTTACCAAGCAATGATCCTTTATCCTGCTTAAGGTGATCTACAACTTTCAAAGAAAAACCCATATTGACACTTATTGCATTGATTTTCTTTTTTATTCTTAAAGAACAATGTCTTGGTTTGGTAGCCAAATTATGACACAGTCATCCACTTGATTTACACTTTTGTTGAATGAGCTGGCTCGTGATGAGACCCCTTGTCTTTTGATTTCAACAATCTTGAGTCATTGCCCTATTTTGGTGGATAGTATTAGCAAAGTCAGCAATTTATAATAGTTGTGATGATGATAAGTCGACTCGTGATGAGACCTCTTATTCTTTAAGATAAAGTGTATTCATGGATTATTCCTCTGAATGCTACGATTTTCTTTAGCTGGGAGGAAGTCATTTTTTCCTTAAGAAAGTCCTGGACGACAATGATAGAGTTTAAAAACAGTTGTTTTTACAGAGAATCCCTATTTTGCTATTGATACCTTTCATTGTGCTGATATAAAACAATTTCTTCCCCAAAGATTGCTTTTGTCAAATTTTTTTGGAAGTTAGAACTAGTATCGTATCTGGGTTAGGGTTTTTTAATAGCATCTAGTAATAATAAAGATCAAGTTTCCAAAAGATTTACTATTTATACAAGCAAGATTTTGAAATATGAAAAGGAGAAATGGTGTCTTTAGTTAATGTTAGATGTTGTTAACCAAAGCAAATTTTATTTAGGGGGAAAAACATTTAAAGAAATGAGAGGTGACTATTCCTTTGGATTATATATAGTAGGGATAATCTGTTCTTTTATTTTTCCTATCAACTTTAAAAATTAATTTATCCAACTAGTAAACTAACTAAATTACTCCTACTCCTATTTTAACTATACACAGACAAATTGACTAGGTAAAATGATAGTTCCAGTGAAACCATCTTTTCATTTTTATTCCTACTCATATGTACCCTTTAAACATTAGTGTTAAGGTAAAAGCTTTTCTTGGACTATCAATATTAAATGTGGAATTAGAAAGTGAAACTTCAGTCGGAATTCTACCCGAAATTTCTTTTTTATGAAATCTTCTTTCCAATTGGATACCTATTGGATCGTAGAAATCAGGATGAATTTCTGTTATGGATTGGCGATCGTTCAATAGGAAAGATGAGAGTCTAATTTTAATGGCCTAAAATCTATTATGCGTTAAATTCAAGCTTTTAGCAATTTCTGGTAAAAGGAAAGTTTCCACATATAAATCACTAAAAAAAATGAATAATAGATGGAAATTTTCCAAAAGAAAATTGTCAATTATCATGAATTGCTGGTAAGTTTCCAAAAATACTTTCTCTCGTTGACGATGTTTTGGATGACATAGAAGTTTTTCAAGGAAGGTTGTTATTGACTGATTTTGGTTTTGACACAATTCAGCTTCCCAAAATGGTAATGCATCTCTCGAGTGTTCTTTGATCAGGTGTTCAATATACCATAGCAATCTATCAAAAGTCTGAAAATTTAAAACACAATCTGATTTGATACAAAATGAATGCAGGCGAGAAAGAATGTAATGATTATCTATACAACTAGTGTTATAAGGCAACTGGGATTGATCTGGAATATCTTTGTTTTCACAAGGACTAGCCATAATCATGGGATCTGAGTGATTTCGATTTTCATCTTGTGAATCAGAAAACAAATCATGATTGGGAACATGCATGGTGGTTTTCTCATGATATGAATCATAGGTCAGGATTTCATCTCGGATAGTAAAATCATGCAAATGATCTGTCACTCTGAAATGAGGATTGACTGGTATAATTCTTGAATTAGAATATTTCTCATTATCTTAGTTCTGTTGAGTTACTTGAGATAAATCAACGCTATCATCGGCTAAGTAGCTATCATACATGACCTCGCAGGATTCCCTGGATTTTTCTTTTTTATCTCGTATATTAAAAAAGGGAAGGTCAAGTCGTTCATGTTTGAAAAGGACAAAAGGAGTTTCTATAGCTATCTTTTTATCCTGAAATCCTAACGGTGATTTACTTGGATAATCCTCTGTATCTTTTGGGATTTTATTAATACTGAGGGGAAGAAAATTATCATCACTAAAAACATCAGGATAAAGAGAAAAATGTCATTCTGAAACAATGCATTTGAAAATATCATTGTGAAGAATTTCTTGTTGATCACATTCATCATAGATATTAGGCTTTAGATCATACCTTTGTGTGTTTGTATTTTCCGAAAGAGAATCAGTTTGTTGTTCTAACCTTGATATCTACATTTGTCAACTTGCAATGATATCATCTACCCTTGTCTCCAAGTCACTTTCTGTTCCCAAGGTAGGCTTTCTTTCAACATCCTTGCTTGTGTCTTCTTGTATTAGAGCGGGCATGTCTTCTGATCTTCAGGAAGTTTCTTCATCATGAATAATTCACATATTCAAATTGGAATTTCCATTCATATTAAAAGAAAATGGAACTAGACTTGGACTAACTTCTACTGGATTGGGAACAGGAGGCAGAGAATAGTTATGCTCATCGAATCTGAAGACTCTTCATCCATGAGTTCGTTCTCAATATCATATTTTAGACAATTAAGATGAAATTGCATATTAAAATCCCTAACAGATTGACCTTCTTTTCGTAGATATTCAATTTCATCATATACCTGATCGTAATCATAGCAATAAAATTCACAAATGAAAGCCTTGACGAATTGGTCCCAGCTGTGACTTGAGGCAACTGGGAGGGTTCTACACCAGTTTCTTGCTTCTACTGTGAATGTGAGAGTAAAAATTCTGCATAAAATGCCTTCGTCAATTCCTTGGTCGTTCAAACTTAAAACACTTTGAATATATTGAAGGGTGTTATTAAAAGTAGAAGAATTACTCTTACCATTGAATTTTACCTGAGACAAGAGTCTTACCACTTCAGGTGGGGTGTTGGAAGATGCACGAACATGGATACAACTCCAAATAGGAAGTTTGAGAGAAGTCATCTTAATTCAAATATCACAGTTACCCACAACTCCAACAGACATCATGCTTCAGGCCCTCCTTCTAGCGCCAAATATGTTGAAGCCCCAAAAATCGGGTCGACAACAAGGGGGATACTCACCCGGTCCAGACCTTGGTTGACAGCTCCTTACCTGTTTGGTATAGTGAGTCCGACTTGGGATAATGGGACCAGTTTCCCAATCTAAGGGTGTGTGTGTGCAGAGTTGGATGTTGCTGATCTAAAGTTCATATCTGAGCTACTTTAATCTAACTCTATTCTATAGTAATCTAATGAAAAAAGCACATCTAATCTATGCTAACCCGGGATGTAATTATTCTATTATGTGATCTAAAGAGATTTCAAATAATAGATGGTAATAAAGATCATTCAGCAATTATAAGAATATAAATCAGTTAATATGAAACACTTTGCATAAAAAGTTAAGCAAAACAGTTGTGAATAGCATATCGCATAATAAGTTATTCACACATTAAACATAAATAAATGGCTCCACCGTACAAAAGTGCCAAATGGTAACACAAAAATTCATGTAATAACATATAAACAACTAAAAAAGTGTATATTGCTTTAAGAATATAAGCAGAAATGATCAAGAGATAAAAGTACCATTTATGACTGGTCCTACTCATAAGCTTCAAGCAACAATGATTTATCTTTCCTTGCTCTAATATCTACTAAGAGTATAGAAGTGCAACATCAGTAACATATATCAAATGAAAACATCAATAAATCTCGATCCTTCCATTCATCAAAACCTCCTCTGAGGGTGCAAAAGTGCATGTTCTGAGGATAAGTTTTTGACAAATTTCTGGACCCTTCTCTAAATGCATGAGAAGGGTTTAAATACTATTAACTAAATAACCTAATTACACAAATTTGGATATGGTTTTTTAAATGACCACACTTTTTCTAAGCAAACGTATTTCTAAAAATCGAATCTAAATTCTAACTATTTCTGCATTTACTCCTTGACGTTGTGGGTATTCAACATTTGCCTGAGAAGAGTCGGCTGGTTGATTTCCGCTTTTGTTTGAGTCAAGCAAAATGGAACAGCAAGTGCTGGCACTACGTTTTAGTAAATTAGAAGATATTTCTGGGGATCATCCTCTTGCTAGGTGATTTCACTGCGTATATACTTGGTAACATCCCGAATCACCCTCAAATTGCTTATGATTTTGCTATCTTGGCTTCTGGACTTGTGGTGTGTTTTTGTTTGTAGCGCCTTTTCCTTTTCCGGGTGTAAGCTTCTTCAGAATTTTGTAAACATACTGTTTTTTGTGAGATTTTTTATCCTGAGTGTTGGATTGCCTATTGATATCAGTATCTATTCAGTAATTCTCTGGAATCCTGAGGTTCCGCCGTATGTAGTATTTGTTTACGAGGGCATCTCTTCTCTGTATTCGAGCATTGACGCTTTCCCATTTTTCTTCAGATGTTGTCTGCACATTTCTCTATGTTGTTTCCTGTTCTTCATTCCTGTAGTTTATGCAAAGGAAAATAGTTACAACAATAAATATTGACGCGAAGCCCTAAGCTCTATGAATGCATAACATAATGTCACCCATTGTGAACTGACTCTTTGAAAAACATAAAACTGTCCTTCATTAACACTTTGGCATACATTCATTAATTTTGTTTAAGGCGCGTGCCGAATTTTTTATTTATGGACAACTTTTCTTGAATGCTGAGCCGAGGAAAATTTGCAATGGGCGGTTCTTGCGACTTGCATTTCATTATTGCGTTATCGCATTTTCGTCAAGATCACAGATCGCAGATTGCATTCATCACAAGATCGTAGATCATGTTAAACTATTGTGTGTTGTTTATGCGATGTTGCGATATGTGATGTCGCATATCAGCCATTGGAGAATTCTCCAGATCTTCATTTATGTTTACTTCTTGATGTATGCGATGCGATGGATTTCGCGTCGCCTTTTTGCATTTTTTATGGTGCTCATAAAGAAATGTTTTACTCTCTTCTCGCGATGCGATATATTTCCAAGGAGTTCAATACAAAAAGGGTTTTTTGAATTTTTACTAAGGGTCCCCCCCTTGTTTAATGTTATTGCTGACATTAAATAAGGAGGGGGTTTGTTGGTGGCCACAACAATGGCAATTCACTTGGAAGAACCAGTTATCTCTGCTTTTCTATTGAAACTTGCTTCCAAAACATAATTTTTTTTCATAAATCTAAACTTTGTTATGGACAAATAGAGTATATTACGCTTTATTCTATCAATGATATTCTGTTTCAACCTCTTTTTATTCTAATTGTTTGCTTCCTCAGACTTGTCCTTGTATCTACATCAGCCATTACTTGGTCTTGTAAGGATAAAATAAGGTTTTCCCTGCGAATCAGTTTTAAATATGCTCATTTGTCGTAGGTAGAGCCTCTGCTGCCAACAGGCGTCCATAGCCTCGACAGGGTTACCTGTTACCCAGGAATGATCCTTTATCCTTCTTAAGGTGATCTACAACTTTCAAAAAAAAAACCCATGTTGACACTTATTGCTTTGATTTTCCTTTTTATTCTTAAAGAACAATGTCTTGGTTTGGTAGCCAAATTATGACATAGTCATTCACTTGATTTATAATTTTGCTGAACAAGCTGGCTCGTGATGAGACCCCTTGTCTTTTGATTTCAACAATCTTGAGTCATTGCCCTATTTTGGTGGACAGTATTGGCAAAGTCAACAAGTTATAATACTTGTGATCATGATAAGCCAGCTCGTGATGAGACCTCTTATTCTTTAAGATAAAGTGTATTCATGGATTATTCCTCTGAATGCTGCGATTTTCTTTATCAGGGAGGAAGTCATTTTTTCCTTAAGAAAGTTCTGGACGACAATAATAGAGTTTGAAAACAGTTGCTTTATAGAGAATTCCTATTTTGCAATTGATACCTTTCATTGTGCTGATATAAAACAATTTCTTCACCAAAGGTTGCTTTCATCAAAAGTTTTTGGAAGTTGAAACTAGCATCATATCTAGGCTAAAGTTTTTTAATTGTATGTGTCAATAATAAAGATCAAGTTCTTTAAAAATTTTGTCGTTTATACAAGCGGAAAGCTCAAAATCTTAAAGAGAATTGGTGTCTTTTCCGTGAATACCTATAGTAACCACTCACAACTGGTTTTATTATGAAAAAAAAGAAAAATAAAACTTATTCTAAAAAATAGAAGAATAATCTTCTATGGAAAATATATTTTAAGGATTTTTCCATTAGCGGGCAGAGAATCCCTTCTACCTGCTAAATCCTGCAAGACAAACGTTGATGGACCTATGACTTCAACAATCTGAAAAGGACCGAGCCACATCTTTTGAAATTTTGTATGTTTGCCTTTTTCTTCTTGTGCCTTATCCCATTTCAAAACTAAATCTCCCATTTGAAAAAAAATTATGGTCATTATGTTTGAATGAAAAGAGGATTTGATTAGCGCTTGATGATGAGCATGGGTTTTCTTAGCTTGTTCTCGTTGTTCTTCTAATTTAATTATTTCCATTTGTCTTAGTTGTATGGAGGAAGTAGGTACTTCATCAATGTATTGTATTAAAGACAAGGGAATGACTAAGTGAGTTGGAAGAATCACTTCTTTCCCATAAACTAAATTAAAGGGGGAAGTTCTGATCGAAGCTTTTTTCGTTATTCTATCTGCCCATAGAGCATTTATCAAAGCTTTATGCCAGTTCTTTTGGTTTTGGTCGACTGTTCTTTTAATAATCCTGATTAGGTTTTTGTTTGTTGACTCAGCTAACCCATTACCTTGCGGATAGTAATTGGTCGAATATTTTAGTTTGAACCATCTTTTAAGTGCAAATTCTATCATTGCATTTCCAGAAAAGTATGATGCATTATCAAACATTAAAGCTGATGGCAGTCCAAACCTAGTGATTATAAATTGATCTATGAATTCAATAATATTTTCAGAATTAGCTGTCTTGAGAGGAATTGCTTCTACCCACTTAGTAAAATAATCTGTTGCCATGAGGATGTATCTATGCTATTTAGAAGAGTGAGGAACGATCTCACCTATTATGTCCAAGCCCCACTGAGCAAACAGTTGCTCGATGTTTACCGGCTATAGTGGCAGGGACGATTTCCTTTGTCTCCCAGCAGTAGTTTGGCAGACTTGTCATTTCCTCACGTAACTGTTTGAGTCTTTGAACAACGTAGACCAGTAATATCCTGCATGTAAGAGTAGCATCTCCAGCGTAGTGTCTGCCTGCTGGTCCATCGTGGAGTTCCTGCAAAACCTTTTCAGCTTCAAGTTTTTCCAGACATCTGAGAAGAACAAAATCATAATTTTTTCTAAAAAGAATATCATTTATGAGCTGATATTGTTTAGCTTTTAATCCGAGAGCTCTTTTCCTAGTGTGATCAAGGTGTGTTGGAGCATACCCGTTCTTAAGAAAATAAATGGTGTCAGCGTAAAATGATTCTGCATCGTTTAGGCTTACCTCACACACTTGTACCTCTTCAGATGAATTTTCAGAAATTTGCGATGCTCCAGCCAACATTTTGCAGAAGCCTTGACCTCTCACAATGTTCGCTGGTTTGATTTCAAGGTCGTACTCTTGCAAAGCAGTGATCCAATTGTCTCTTTTCTCACCCACATCCTTCTGTACTAGAAGATTTCTTACCGCTAGAAATGGTACTATGACCTTGGTATGGGTTTTAAGTAAGAAAGGTCTGAAATATTTGACAGCTTTGAAAACGGCATAAGCCTGTTTCTCTACGTCAGAATAATTAAGTTCAGCACCTTGTAAATTTGAGCTAAAAAACGCAATTGGAGCTTCCGCTTTTTCTTGATTTGCTTGACTTAGAATCGCAGCATATGATTTCTCTGAGGAAAATGTGTATAAAGTAAAAGATTTTGAAAAATTCGGGGTTGCTAAAGACGAAGCATTAATGATAGCTTGCTTGATCAGGTTGAATGCTTCATGTTCATCTTGACCCCATTTAAAATTTGAATTCTTTTTAATCATGTTTTGCAAAGGGGATACAATTCGTGAAAAATCTAGAACGAATCTCTTTACAAAATTGATTTGACCAAGGAAAGATTGCATGGCTTTTTTATTATGAGGTAGGGATATTTCAGAAATTTCTTTGATTCTGTCGGGATCAATGTGAATACCAGATTTCGACACTATGAATCCTAGAAGTTTTCCTTCACTTAATGCGAAAAATATTTCTTTGGGTTAAGTGAAATTCCATACCTTAAACATCGTTGAAAGATTTGTTTTAAATCTTTGAGATGATCGCTTCGCTTCTTGGAGTACACTGTTATATCATCCAGATAAATCACTACAGAATTATTGACTAAACCCTTGAATGCGATGTCCATAGCTCCTTGAAATGTAGCGCCAGCATTGATCAAACCAAATGGCATCTTTCGATATGCGTATGTGCCCCATTTAGTTCTGAATGTGGTTTTCAACTGATCATCGGGACGTACCAACACTTGATTATATCCTCAAAATCCATCTAAGAAAGACATTAGTTCTGAGCCTGCTACTGCCTGTAGTATTTGTTCCATAGGTGGAAGAGGAAAATTGTCCTTTTGGCAGGGTTTGTTAAGATTCCGAAAATCGATGTAGATTCTAATATCTCCGTTTTTCTTTCTAACGGGTACCAAATTGGAGACCCATTTGGAATGTCTGACGGGGAAAATTATTCTGGCTTTCAATAACTTATTTAGCTCAGTTTTCATCTGATTTTCTAAATTCAGGTGGATTTTTCTCAGTTTTTGTTGGACAGGTTTTTCGTTATTGATCATAGGAATAGTATGTTGAATGATAGAAGTGTCGTATGCCTTTAGTTCATCATAATTCCAGGAAAAAACATTTTTATATTGTCTCAAAAGACAAAAATACTCTAGTTTTTCTTCAAGGACTAGGCCGAGGCCTAGGTTAACATTTTGTGGTTTATCATCGGTTCCTAGGTTTACTAATTCGTAGTTCAGAGTTGGACTATAGAGCTTTGAATTGGTAGACCTTTTAAACCGATTTTTTAAATTGTATAAGTCTTCTAACTTAACCACCGATTTAGGTATAGCATTATCAGCGATATTTGGTTGTATTTGTTGATCATGATGGTCTTCGTCAATTATTTGATTAGAGTAGGATCCTTCAGAAGTGAGGAAATTTAGAATATCAGGATAGTCATTGAATACTCTCCAATTTGTAACATTGTCAGGGATGGATGGTCTAAAGATTAATTCTATTGAGAATCTATCCGAACTAAAATCTTCGGAGGGGATAAGCTTAGAGGCTACGTTAGCCAAAAGGTCTGCGCTTGCATTTTGGAGGATTGAAGAAATATTAAATGCTATGAAATGCTCAGTCAGATCTTGTACTAAAGATTGATAGTGCTTTAAATGACCAGATAAACAATGTATATTGTTACGTACCTGTTTGATGACAATTTCAGAGTCTCTGAAGACTTGAAGATACTTGACATTCAACCTGATTGCTTTGTACAGGCCTTGCACCAAGGCCTCGTACTCTGTTGTATTGTTTGTGCAATCGAATTCGAGTCTGCATGTAAGCATGGTCTTATTTCCTTCTGGACTAATCAGAACGCATCCCGCTCCTGCTCCTTCTTTAGATTTAGAGCCATCAAAATATAATTTCCAAAACAAAGATGTATTTACAGGTTTATCTAAAAAATAAACACACTTTGAACTATCAGTTTGGGAAAAAATTTCGACTTGGGACAAAACTGAATTTTCTAAGTAGGGTGATGGATGAGCATTGAAATTGCCGAGAAAAGAATCTACCGAGTAATTTCCTATGATACTGTTGTTATATGCTATTGCTTCATTTTCTCCTTCCAATTCTGTTACTATGTATTTCTGGTGTAACTCTCGTTCAACCTTTATTTGATTTGGTTTACCGTTGTAGGGTAACCACATGTGTGACCAGTCGGTACCGAAGTATCCATGGAGTTTCTCGGACCAATCTCTGCTAAGAATTAGGCCATAGAATTCTGGGATATCATCCACTAGAATGTCAATAACCTGACATATCTTCGGATTGGATGATAATCTTATGGTTACTTGATTAAGTTCACCAGTCACTTCGACTTGAGATCAATCGAGCTGAACTATGCGCACTGCGGATTTTTGTGGTTGAAAATTTAACTTGGCACATATTGATCTGGGTAAGATATTCGATGAAGCACCGAAATCTATCAAACAATTGTGCACATTTTTGTTGAAAATTTCATTAGTGAGAAGAAACGAGGGAGTGTGAGATCTCGATCTTAATCCAATTAAGGCGATGTCGCTTGGGTCAATCTTATTGACCGTGTTGGTTGGAGGTCTTCCCATGTTGTGGGAAGCTTGAGAGAGTACAGCGGTAGGTAAAGATGCAATAGGCACAGCATGAAATTCTTTCATCATTATCTTTTGTTGATGTTTTAATTTGCTCAATTCGTACAGGGTAATATTAGCCCTAGTCTTTCTCATGTCATCTATAATATTGTACTCCATTTCATCTGACACTATCAATGTTTTTCATGGAGTGGTTTGATCTTCTTGGACTGGGCTAGATTGAGTCGCTTTAGTTGTTGATTTCTTTGTTGCGACTTTATTTTTTGTTGCAGGGCTTGTGCTCTTCTGCTTAGGGGTAATTTGGGGAGGATCAAGCTGGTTTTTTCTTCGTGTGATAACTGGAAATACTTCTTGATCTTCTTCTTGTGGGAGGATGAAATCCCACATTCCTTGTAATTCGACAACTTCTTCATCATCAGTCAGCCCTTCAGTGGCACCTTCTTCTTCTTCTTCTTCTTCCTCGGATTCAGCATTTGAAATGGAATTGGGTGGTTTTAAATCCGTTGAAGGACTTCTTTTAAAAGCTCTATAGGGGTTTTTTGAAGAGGTTTCTGCTACTTGTTTTTTTATGTCAACCATCTCATTAGACATAGTTTTTAAAACTTTCTGCAATCCTTCCAAATCGAAAGGGTCTTTCGCTTGTTTCTTTTTGGAGTCTTCTTTGAAGGTGACTTTTTTAGATTTGCGTTCTTCTGTCGCGGATCTTTTTTCCAAGGCTATTACGCGTTTCTCTACTGCTATCGCCTCTATCATGTTTTCAACTAAGGTTGTTTTACTTGCTCTGTCCATGAAGATTGTTGTGTTCGATGGTAGAGAAGTAATATACCATTCACATCGTACTTCTCCGCTGGGTCAGGAAGCAATAGGAATTTTGTTGAGAATTTTATTGAACCGTAAATTGAAATATTTGATAGGTTCTATAGATTTGGCTTTAAGATTGGATAGGTCAGTGATTAACGTTGTCATTGATCTGTCATCACCAAACTTGGTGAGGAACTGATTCTGGAAGATATCCCAGCTTGTGATAGACCCGGAGGGTAATGAAAAGTACCATGACCCGGTTGTTTCTTGCATTGTATAGGGAAAAAGCCAAACAACAGCGTCTTCATTAGTAACTCCGTTGAGATTGATAGAAAGCATGAAATTATTTATGTGTTCTTCTGCTAGCATGCCTGCTTCAGGATTGAATTTGGGCAGCCATTTCTCAGGATGGGTCGGTATTGGACTCAAGGGCGCAGGCATTAACACTGCCCCAGGGTTGTTCCATGGAGATTGGGCCATTGTTGAGCTGATAGTAGAGGAAAGTGCAGAAGATGATCCTTGCGGCTGGGAAGATGAAGATACTATGATCGTAGATGTTTGAAGAGGGGTTGTGGGAGTTATGGTAGATAGATGGATGATGATTTGGCATGAAGGCGTAGGTGGTTGACTTCGCGGTGAGGTAGTGGAAGTGGATGATGTAGACGAAAGAGTCTCACTATCAGACTCTAGCGGCAATTTCCTGGCTCTTTTCCTGGTGGGAAGAGGCAACTCAGTTGGCTGAATGCCGAATCTTTCACTTTTTAACCTGGTCAGGGGATGAGCAGGATTGTACTGCGAAGTCACACTGCTTTGAGATGTATCACACCTCTGAGGAGAAATGAGAAATTCTTGAAGTTTGTGAATCAGAGATTCAACTTCAGGGGTTTTAATGATAGATTGGTCTGAAATATTAGGGGATGTAGCAGCATATCGAGGTATATTAGATGATATATTTTCTTCTTCTGGAGGCTTGGATTTGCAAAATATTGAGTCATAATCTATTTATCATAGTTTAAAATCTCCATTTGTGAATTGGGATTCTCTTTCAATTCAAAATGACCTTGAATCTCCTCAAATTCATACATATTTAGACATCAAGTCTGAAGAGGTAGGTAGTCAATTTTTTAATCTTTGGTAAAGTTAGGTCAATCAGAAGATCATAGTGATATGCCTTTATTTGATCATTATGTTGATGAAGATTACGAGGATTTCATGAGTCTTTAGCTTGATTCAATTACAACTGACATCTATTCTCCTGGGTCTTTCCATCTTTCCTCATCTTCAACACATTATTCATTGTACCCAAATATGTTCTATAAGTTTGTCACATCAAAAACCCCTTTAGATTCTTTAGATATTTATCTAGTTGATCATGGTTGCAATCAGGTAGGTTATGGTATGATACTGCAATCAGGGGATGAAAAACTCAGATCTATTATTCATGATCTGTTCAATTGAAAATATTTCATAAGTTAGGAGGGATATGTTCCAACTTTATCCAATCGAGGGAACTCATTGATCAATGTATTTAAGTAATTTATCCATCAAGGGTCTAAAATTCCTCTTCTTGAATCTAATTGAAACAGTGACACTAAGAGTGCTTTCATTGATACATCTAATGATAGTGGTCAATGTCTTCTTGTAGATGTTTCAAAGACCTGGCAGGATGTCGAGGCACTTCAACTCATGTTAATGGTTATGTCAGGTT
The DNA here is from genome assembly GCA_000404065.3 of Pinus taeda. Taxonomy (NCBI): domain Eukaryota; kingdom Viridiplantae; phylum Streptophyta; class Pinopsida; order Pinales; family Pinaceae; genus Pinus; species Pinus taeda. The sequence continues at coordinate 90,444 of APFE030600221.1, read as the reverse complement.
CTCACAATCCTATTGAGATCTATGAAATAATTTGGATCTAGATTTTCAAGCATATTTCTTTCTTTTGCATTCATCCACTGGTGGTGAGTTCATTCTTAAAGCACTCTTGGTATTTTAAAGTTGATCTTCGTGATTTTCAAGATAGATTTTCCGATTAAATGAAGGATTTTTGTTGGGTTAGTAACTTTTCATGTGAATCCATTGCATTAGACTAATGGTTTGAAAGAATATCTTTTGTGGATCCTTGCAATTTCAAAGCCTATCATTTTGATTATCAAGATAAATGTCATTTTGGGTTGAAGGTTATTTCTATGTTAAACTCTTATGGATCTGATCATATTGTTATCTCTTTTGTGCATATAATGAATTTAATCATATTCTTGGCACATATCATGTTCTAGATTGTTTACAAATTCTTGAACCATTTAGTGAACCGAAACCCTTGTTTTGGTATAAATAATGGGTTTGATTTGACACGTGTTTCTAATGTTTTGTCAACTTTATTTCTAATGTTTCCTGGATTCGCAATGTCAACAATTGTTTTAAATTCCCTAAACTTTCATATTGTTAATTTTGCATGTAATTGGATGCAAAGGGAACTGATAGAGAATCATGAACCTCATTTGGTAGCTCCCCAATTTGATCATAATATTGGTTCTAATGACTATCACCCAATTAATTATTTTCCTATCAGCATATATGATGATAATTGTTTTCCAATGGTAATTTTGGTTAAATCCATTGATTTCTTTGATTCATCTTGTTTTTGTTCAGATGATTGTCGGATAGTTGAGGCACTTTATCGTGAGTTGATGGTTATAACATGTCCTCACTATCTTGACTAGATTTCTAAGAAAGATCATTTTGAATTTCCCTTAGAATATTCTCTTTGTGATTTGAATGCTTTGACTGAAAGCTCATTATCTCAAGAATTTCAAGGTTTTCAAATATGTTGTTATGATTATCATGATCCAATTGCTAAATGGTTAGAGAACTCTTAGTCGGTAAGCTCCTATGCTAATAATAAGTTTCAATATTTTCTAATGTTTTCTAAGTAAGATAGCATAAATGCAAGTACATTCACAACAAGCTTTCTAGGTTTGTTTGTTTATAGTGCTAAGAGGAAAGGTAAAGTTGTGAAATGGTTACAAATAGTTTCTACAGAATATATTTTTGGAATCTTCCAAGACCTTCAATTCATTATGTAAGTTTTTCAAGTTTTTATCCTTCATTTTGCACAATGCTTTGTATTGTTTTTAATTGTTTGCATATTTTTGTTTGCAGGCCAGGAACTACGATGGCTACATTGGAAATATCATTACACTTAGCCCTGACCTTCTAGCTGGTTAGGTTAGGAGTAGGTCTATGTGCATTATAGTTTTATTTTAGTTTCCCTTGCACATTTATCCTAATTTTCGTCCCTTTAGCCTTTCCTGTGTTTTCTTATTGTTGTCTTGCATGATGCTTTTAATTCAACCTTCATTTGTTGAGTTTTTTTTTTTTTTTTAGTTGTTTTGTCATGTCTATCCTTTTATGTTTTTCTTAATAATACTCTACATGAAAGATACTAATTTTCTCTCAAAATACAATGTGACAAACTTGAAAAGAGAAATTTTTATGAGAAATAATGCTTGGCTAATTGGTTACCTCTTCTCTATATTGGGTTTATATATCTTTAGAGTGTATGGTGTATGAATGGAAAATATGGTTTGTTCCAAATGGAAAGCCTTTGGTTGAGCTATGAAGCCTGTATCTTTATTAGGATCTTCATTCTCATTTATCCTTTTATTGAACAATGTGTTTACTTGTTGAATCAACTAAGTAGAAGGGAAAGGATAAAAACTCTAAACGAGCACTTAACTTCAATTATCTTTCAAATCCCTTAAACAAGGAACCAACTTGTCCTGCTTGTAATAAGTCGAGATCCATTTTCCACTGTCAAATCAAATACGTTCATTTGCACATTCTATTAGAAACTAAATAAATAGGTGAAGAAGAGAAGGGCTTCTTGCACAAAGAGGTAAACCAAACAACTTCGTCGAGGTATTGTTCAAGCTCGCTGCCAGTGAAGCAATGCTTGAGGTTCCTTGAGGTAACTCCACTGAGGTACTGTTCAGGCTCACTAGAAATGGTGAAAAATCAAGTAATGTGCTTAAAATCCCGATATACATATTATCATTTTCCCCTATCGAAGCAGTCAAGGTATGACAAGTCTATGTTGATTTGTTTCAAGTTAAGAAAGGAATAAAAGAGACTATATCTTTAATTGAAATAAGTGGCAAAGTAAAGGTGATCCACATGGTGAATAAATACTTCCTGACAAACTGAGATCTTGCACTTAAAGGTAAAACCTGAACATATGAGCTAGAGTTCTACCAGTGTATCACAAAGTGTTGATGTTGCGATCAACACCCTCCAAAATTTTGCATACACTTGAATTTTGGAGCCTATTGAGGATCTTGTGATTTGTTTTCCCATGATTACTTCATGGTCGAATGATTTTAAGTGTTCAAATATTCTTCTTGGATTTTAAGTGTCAAGTCACTTTCTCACACATTACCAATCCTTGGTGAATTTGTAAGTGCACTTCCTTTATGCAACCTTGAACAAGCATAAGACAATCCATTAATTTGTGCATGTGAAATGTTCAAATCATGTGAACAATTAGTGAACTTTTTCCATTGACATTCTTTCTTACTTTGATTGCATTTTACTTCTATTTTGATGAGTTTCCCAAATTGTCATGTTTGTGCACTCTTATTTTCACAAGTGTTTCTTTCACCTTCGTAGTTGTCGCTTTTGCTTATTTTCACTTTAATAAGTGTCACTTTACTATCATTCCAAGGTTTTATTGCTGTCCATGAGTCTTATATATCCTTATATATTGTATTGATGGCTTTCATGTGTGTGATCAAGGTTTGAGTCATGTCTGTATGCATTTCCCTCTCTTACTCTACTTGTCCCACACTTACCCATTTTGTAGATCTTCTTGGTCCTCCTGCTCAGTGCAACTTTTGAAGGCATTAACCCTCTTATCAGGTGATGAGATTAGCCTATTCATGATCCTCAATGATGGAGCCTTTATCACCAAGACTTGTGCACCAATTTCTTCTCAAGGCCACCTAAAATTAATGCACATTAAGAACTTTCCAAGGACAATCACCTAACCCTTGTTGTTCATATTGACTCACTGCACTGAGTTTTGATCCAATATGCCTTGCATGGCACATGGGGCACTCCTAAATAACAGTAAGGACCACTTCTATCCCCTTACAAAAGCAAACTATGCAATGTAAAGGTCCTATTATCCTCATAGTGCAGTGAAAACCCTCTTAGGTAAAGTGATCTCCCTTCCTAAGGCTGCCCTAAGTGAAAAGTGCATTCTAGATGAACAATTAGCCACTATTGGATCAAAATGCACTATCATAGAAGTAAAAGCACATTCCAAATTAACATTGACCCCTTGTTGAAGAAAACTATTCTTTCCTTAAGGCCTCCTCTTCCTTCTAATGCATGGCACAATCTCAAGCCTCAAGCCTTCACCCTTGTTCCTTGTTTTTCCCCTCTATGTTAAACACTTGTCAATACTCCCACTCTCTACACATGGAATATTCTTAAGAAACAAGCTATTCACCTTGTCCATTGAGCTTCCCCAGTACACTGGACCAAGGAGAGCCCCTCTTTACAACACATAACATAGTAAGAGTGAATAGTGAAGCATTCCCAGGCCACTATTGAGTTGAATTGTGCCTTCCTTATTAAGCCTTCAACTTTTAATCCTTCCATAGGCCTATCATAAGAAATTCATTCCATGAGCTAGGTAGAGATAGAACAAGATATTTCAAGATTTATTTTGTCTTATCATGAATGATCTTCATTGGAAGGAACACGTTCTCAAGATGACAAGGAGATGCTCAAGGAAGATAATGATGTAGGAGCATCAGGATTAACCAGCAATGTGAAAACTTGTTCACATGTTGTGGCTAAACATGTTGAAATTCATTGATTGTTGGGTCAAAACCAGTTTTTACTGAGAGGGTTGGATCTCTCAAATGATTTGTTATAATTCATTATTGTAATAAGTTGAGACTATCTTATTTTAGATTTAGAGATAGATTTGTTTTCATAGGTGTGAGGGAGAGCTAAGAAATAGAGGATTTGTTATTAGATCTATTGAGAATAGAAGATTGATGTTAGATATTGTTAGAAGAATTATTTGAGCGATAAAAGGAAAAAATCTATTGAGCGAGAATAGGAGAAGCTTGGAGTGGAACGAGTGCTCAAACAATGGGTGTGGATTATGTGTTGTGGAAATAGAGGTCCTTTTCTTGTGTAATCTGTCAAGGCCGAGACCCTGTCTTTTATTTATGAACAAATACAGTGTTTTATGTAGCACTCTTTATTCGGCCCATGGAGGTCTTGAATGATTAGTTTTCCTTTTAAAAATCCATGTAGCTTCGATCTGTTTGTGTTTTAATATTTGTTAATGAACTTGTTGCGTTAAAGGATCCGTCAGCTTCGTTCTGGTTCCGTGGGCAGAAATATCCAAAATACACTAAGTATCTTATAAAACACAGTTAAACAGTGAATCTAGACCTCAGGCGGTTATAGAGTGGATTTTTATTGCCATCGAGTCCATAGAACCTAATCGCATCGGTGCTTTACATTTTCCTTATCGAATTGCGAGAATCATTTATAAAGGAAATCCACTAAAACACTTAGTGGATTCAAAGAAGGTGGACTTGAAGATTTATGAATTGGAATGTTGAGCACTATCAGGTCCGGCAGCGTTATCACCACACTTAAGTGGACCAACATCAAACCATGTGACTTGCGATCACCAATTGTGTCGCATTAGCAAATCGGAGTAGGCATATATATTAGTGCCCATTGTAAATCACCAATAGCGATAGTGATATCACATCGGACAAAAGGAAAAGCGCCAATATAAGAAGCCTTGTGGTTGACCGTTTGTCGATACTGCGAGTGGATCCTAGTCATCCGATCGGTCAGATCCAGATCTGCAAATAAAACCCTATATATGTGTTTAAAAGGCGTTCAAATGTTATTGGTCCCGAAAGGGAAAAGAATTATTTCATGCCTATTCAATGGTTTTTGGGTTCTGATAGGAACAAGGGAAATTAAAAGAAAAAAAGGTGTTCAGCGGGGTGATTGGTTGGGTTGTAAAAATCTATTTCGGGATTTTATTAAACCATTGTTTCTGCTGCATCAATTTTTGGTATCAAAGTAGAAGAAAGAGGTTTCTGCAGCGAAGATGCCACCGAGGAGAGGAATTGGTTGAGGAAGACCAAAACCAAAAGCAATTCTGTTGGAAGAAGTGTGGAGTTTGTGTGCAAGAATGGAGACAATGGAGACAACCCAAAGAAGAGCACCTGATGATAGAGTTGAGAGCTCTTTAGAAGAATCTGCTGCAGATTTGGGACAAGTAGAAGAATGCAATGAAACTGCCAAAGTCCTCAAGATGCTAGCAAAAGTAGGAAGAAAACCCAAGATGGAGATCCCTATGTATGAATGGAGTCTGAATGCGAAGGAGCTTATAGATTGGATCGGATCCATAGATCAATACTTTGACTATGAAGAGGTTGAGGAGAATAAGATGGTGAAGTTTGCAGTCACTAAATTGAAGGGTCATGTAGCCATCTAGTGGGACGAGGTACAAACATAAAAAACGAGGAAAGGAAAATCTAAGATCAAGCAATTGGATAAAATGGTAAGTAAAATGAAAGCCAAGTTTTTTCCTAAAGACTATCATTTTGAATCCTTTTAAACAAGTGCAAAATTTGAAACATAAAGGAATGTTTGTTAAGGAGTATATAGAAGAATTCTATATATTAAGTATTAGAGTAGGGCATGTAGAAGATGATGTGGAAAAGATAGCTAGATGTATAAATGGTTAAGGTATGAGATACAAGATGAGATTAGCTTGTTAATTCTGAAAACTATTGAGGATTCCTATCAAGCAAGTCTGAAGGTAGAGGAGAAAATATTGAGGAAACAGAGTCAAAGGAACAGAGGAAAGAGTTCAGTGAGAGGTAGAGGAGTTTCCAGATCCAGAGGGATGCAACATTAGCATGAATCAGGAAGCTCAAGTAGTAGAGCACTACAGAGGGGTGAATCTAGTAGAGGAATATTCATGCCCAGAGGAAGAGGGTGAGGAAGAAATGTTATGTGTTATACCTGTGGAGAATGGGGACACATGTCATGGGACTGTCCTCACAACAAATCAGCAAACCAGAGGGGTGAAAATGTGGCTGAGGCAAAGACATAACCACCTCATCTTGAGGAGAAAGAAGAACCCCCTGAAGAAGGTGAATCACTGTTATTTAGAAGAACTTTTCTTAGAGCAGAGAAGGAAACTAGAGAACCTACACAGAGGAAGAACTTGTTCAGAACCACTTGTAAATCAAAAGGTAAGTGTTGTAAGGTAGTCATAGACAATGGAAGCACTGATAACCTTGTGTCCACAGAGATGGTGGATAAGCTTGGGTTAGTGAAGACAGTACATCTTGCACCCTACAGAGTGTCTTGGTTGCAGAAGGGCCATTAAGTCATTGTGACAGAACAGTGCAGTGTTGAGATGCAAATAGGTACATACAAAGATGTAATCCTATGTGACATAATTCCCACAGATGTATGTCATATACTATTGGGGATACCATGGTAATTTGACCGGAAAGTGATTCATGACGGGGGAAGGAACACCTATACCATAGAGAAGGATGGAAACAATCACATGTTATTACCATTGAAGAATGATGTTGATAAAGGATTGCCTGAAAGTAGTATCATGTTGATAAGTGGTAAAGAATTGCTACAGGAGGTCGACAAAAGTGAGGAGTTTCACTTCACTATCGTAGGGAGACCCAAGGTAACCTTAACGTCCACAAATTTAAATGATTTTCCTAAAGAAATTAAATTTGTGTTAGATAATTTTATGGATATCATTGTGGATGAATTACCAAATATATTACAATTGGTTAGAAGTGTTAGCCACCATATTGACTTAATACTAGGGACAAGTCTACCCAATAAAGCTACATATAGAGTAACTCCTCAGGAAAATGTTGAAGTTGCAAGGCAAGTATAGGAACTGATGGACAAGGGGCTGATCAGAGAGAGTCTGTGCCCGTGTATTGTGCCAACAATACTTAGTCTAAAGAAGGGAAGAGAATGGTGCATGTGCACATATTCCTTTGCCCAGAATGGATGATTTAATGGACTATTTAATTGGATCCAAATACTTTACTAAGATAGATTTGAAGAGAGGGTATCATCAGATAAGGATTTGAGAAGGTGATGAATGGAAAACTACCTTCAACACAAATAGTGGATTGTATGAGTGGTTAGTGATGCCTTTTGGGCTCACTAATGCACCCAACACATTCATGAGACTAATGAACGAAGTCTTGAAGGAGTATGCAGGTAAATTTGTCATTGTTTACCTTGATGATATTCTAGTTTTTAGCAAAAATTGAAGAGGATCATTTAGAACATCTTAAGTTGGTCCTAAGAACTCTCCAGAAGGAGAAACTACTAATCAATTTGAAGAAGTGTAGTTTTATGAAGGAGGAGATAGTGTACTTAGGATTTGTAGTTTCCAAGAAGGGCTTGAAGATGGATCTGGAGAAGGTACAAGCAATCCGAAACTGGCCTACTCCCAGAAGAATATTTGAGATAAGAAGCTTCCATGGACTTGCTAGTTTTTACAGGAAGTTTATAAGAGGGTTTAGTCAAGTTTGTGCACCAATCCTTGAGACAATCAAGGAGGTCAATCAGCCATTTTGATGGACAGAAGCAGTGGAAAACAACTTTAATTTGCTGAAAAAGAAGATAACAAAAGAGCCAATCCTAGCATTTCCTAATGTTGAGAAAGTCTTTCAAGTAGAAACAGATGCAAGTGGAGTAACAGTTGGTGTGGTACTGAGTCAAGAGAAAAAGCCAATAGCATATTTTAGCGATAAACTGAATGATGCAAAGAAGAAATATTCTTCTTATGACAAGGAGTTTTATGCTATTGTGTAGGCATTGAAAAAGTGGGGGCGTTACTTGCTGCCTAAAGAATTCATCTTATATTCAGACAATAACACTTTACAGTTTATTAATAACCATCCAAAGCTGAATTAGAAGCATGCTAAACGAGTAGAATTTCTGCAAAGTTTCACTTCTATAATAAAGCATAAGAGTGATAAGTCTAATAAAGTAGCAGATCCATAAAGCATAAGAGTGGTAAGTCTAATAAAGCATAAGAGTGGTAAGTCTAATAAAGCATAAGAGTGGTAAGTTTTATTTTGCAAGAGTTTAAAGTGGGTGTTGTAGGTTTTGAGGAAATGATAGAAATGTACAAGGATGATGAGGATTTTAGAGACATATACACAATAGTTCAGAATCCAGTGAGCCATAACAGAAGTCAGTGGATGGACTACCTCATTCAAGGAGGCCTATTATTTAAAAGCAACAAGTTATGTATTCCCAAATGTTCCATGAGGGAGAACATCATCAAGGAAAAGCAAAGTGGAGGGTTATCTGGTCATTTTGGACAAGATAAAACCTTCGCTCAGGTGAATGCTTTTTATTACTAGCCTAAAATGCAAACTGATGTTAAGAAGTTTGTTGACAAATGCAGGGTATGTCAGTATGCCAAAGGAAGGAGTCAGAATAGAGGACTATATCAGCCATTGCCCATACTAGATCGACCATGGGATGAAATTAGCATGGACTTTGTTCTGGGTTTACCAAAAACCCAGAGAGGAAACAATTCTATTTATGTTGTAGTAGATAGGATCTCTAAAATGGCACATTTTATTTCTTGTAGGAAAACTAGTGATGCAACACACAACTAATTTATTATTTCCAGAGATTGTAAGATTGCATGGTTTACCTATAATTATTGTATCAGATCGAGATACCAAATTTGTGGGGCATTTCTCGAGGACATTTTTGAAGAAACTGGGAACTAACCTCAGTTTTAGTTCAACATACCATCCTCACATAGATGGATAGACTATAGTGAATAGGAGCTTCGGTAATATACTAAGGAGTTTAGTATATTAGAATCTTAAACAGTGGGATTTGGCATTAATTCAAGCCGAATTCGCTTACAATGATACACCAAACCGAAGCACTAGAATGAGTCCATTTCAGATTGTCTTTCGAATGCATCCAAGAGGAGTGTATGAGCTTAGATATTTAGGAAAATAGGAAGCCAGAAGTGCAAGTGTTGAAGATTTTTCTGAAAAGATGCAGATATTACAAGAAGAAGTAAAAGGAAAATTGTAGGAGAACATCAACAAATATAGGAAGAGAGAAAATCTGAAAAGAAGAGAAAAGGAGTTCCAAGTAGGAAATTTAGTAATGGCATATTTGAGGAAAGAGAGATTTCCTACTAAAACTTATAACAAGCTAAAAATGAAGAAGATAGGACCTTGTAAAATTAAAGGAAATTTTGAACCAATGCATATGAGATTGAGTTACCAGAAGGGATTGACATATCCCCCATTTTTAATGTTTCAGACTTATATCCATTTAGAGAGCCAAAAACAGAGTTTCAAAAAGAAGAGACAGGTGATGAATTTCAAATCATAAATTGGGAGGAACAAGTACCAAAAGTAGTCAAGAAAGAAGTTGAAGCTATCTTAGATCAACGAATATCCAAGAAAACTAAAGGGCGGACATATTTCCAGTATATAGTCAAGTGGAAGGAGTAGCTAGTGGAAGATTCCAGTTGGTTGACAACAATTGAACTATATAAATATGAAGTAAGTCTTGACAGCTTCAAGAACAAGTATTTTCTTTCCCAGGAGTCTGATGCAGAAGCATCGGGATTAGCTAGCAATGTGAAAACTTGTTCACATGTTATGGTTAAACAGGTTGAAATTCATTGACTGTCGTGTCAAAACCAATTTTTACTAAGAGGGTTGGATCTCTCAAATGATTTGTTATAGTTAATTATTGTAATAAGTTGAGACTATCTTATTTTAGATTTAGAGATAGAGTTGTTTGCATAGGTGTGAGGGAGACCTAAGAAATAGAGGATTTGTTGTTAGATATTGTTAGAGGAATTATTTGAGTGACAAAAGGAAAAAATGTAATGAGTGAGAATAGGAGAGGCTTGGAGTGGAGTGAGTGATCTGAGAGTGGGTGTGGATTGTGTGTTGCGGAAACATAGGTCCTTTTCTTGTGTAATCTGACCAAGACCAAGACCCTGTGTTTTATTTATGAAAAAATCCAGTATTTTGTGTAGCACTCTTTATTTGGCTCATGGAGGTCTTGAATGATTGGTTTTCCTTTTAAAAAACCATGTAGCTTCAATCTGTGTGTATTTTATATTTGTTAATGAATTTGTTGCATTAAAGGATCCATTGGTGGCACATTGCTTCGTTATGGTTCCGTAGGCAGAAATATCCAAAATACACTAAGTATCAGCTAAAACGTAGTTACACAGTGAATCCAGACCTCAAGAAGTTATAGAGTAGAGTTTTATTGCCATAGGGTCCATATAACCCAATCACATAGGTGCTTTACATTTTCCTTATCAAATTGCGAGAATCATTTCTAAAGGAAATTTGTTAAAACACTTAGCAAATTCAAAGAAGGAGGACTTGAAGATTTATGAATTGGAGTGTTGAGCACTATCGGATCTGGTAGTGTTATCACCACACTTAAGTGGAGCAACATCAAACCTTTCAACTTGCGATCGTTGATTGTGTCGTGTCAGCACATCGGAACAGGCATATATATTAACGCCCATTGTAAATCACCGATAACGATAGTGATATCACGTCAGACAAAAGGAAAAGCATTGATATAAGAAGCCTTGTGGTTGATCGATCGCCGATACTATGAGTGGATCTTGACCATCTGATTGTTCAGATCCGAATCTGTGGATAAAACCCCATATATGTGTTTAAAAGTTGTTCAAACGCTATTTTCAACAGTTTGAAAGGGCATATTGGTCTCGAAAGGGAAAAGCATTATTTTACGCCTATTCAAAGGTTTTTGGGTTCCGATAGGAACAAGGGAAATTAAAATAAAAAGGGGTGTTCAGTGGGGTGATTGGTTGGGTTGTAAAAATCCATTGCAGGATTTTATTAAACCGTTGTTTCCGCTACATCAGATAACAACAAGAAGATAGAAATAAGAACTTGTAGAGAAGAAGCACAAAGGAGAACTACCAAAAAGACATGATGTGGATCCTGTACCATGACAAAAAGAAGAAATTACAGGGTGACTCAAAAGATTCCAATACTAATCCAATACCCTTTGGTGGGTGAGGATAAGCAACAAAGTGGACCTTCACATGAATATGAAACATATATCAGATCTACCATCAAGAATGCAATATAAAGCAGCAAAGGGAGAAGCTTGGCATTACCACCTCTTTGTGAGCTCCATGTAATCAGTGTTAAGTTTTAACTTGTACAATTTTCATCTCTATGTCAAATGTGTCCATGTGTCATGTCACATCATCATGTGGAATGTAATGACATATTCTTAAGAAAAGGAAAAAATGTAATGTGTGGAAGTCCAATAGTCCTATGTGGAATATGAAAAGTCACATAGTCATATATGGACAAAAGAGTCTTTAGGAGAAGATCAAGAGTCATTTAGAGAAGTCTAAAGTCATTTGGAAGATCAAGAATTGTTTAGAAGTCAAAATAACATATTAGAAGTCCAAGAGTCATCAAGGTAATTCAAGAGTCAAGGGAAGATGAAAGGTCATTCCTCCTATTATAAATACAACCTCATAAATGTGATGCAGGCAAGTTCCCTCTGCGGACAGAGGCAACCCCTCTAGCCCTAGAGTGGGTCTAGTCACAACAAAGACAATACCAACGAAAATTTCCTTAGATAGTTGATGTCATGAAGGCCTACCTTCAAATCCTTGTTTGATGAAGTTCTCATTGTGTTTCTCCAACTCTCATTCTTCTAATCACTTTTGTACCTGAAAACAACATATAGAGAACAACAACAAACATAATAAAATATGACAAAAGTGATCTACTTAAAGAGTCAAGGAAATTCAAGCTATCAATATGCAATTTGACATAAGATATAGGAAATAAACCATTGATTTGTATTAATATGGCCTGAAGTAAAAATTACAACCATGCCTTGATGTTGTAGGTCTCCTTTAAGGGTCCTGTCAGCATGTTTCCACAAGAATTCACTTATGAAGTGTCTCCCAAGAGGATGATTAACTCTCTCTCCTACCCAAAAGGAAAAATTATGATGCTAGGACACTCATACAATCAATCCAACTCCACTCAAAACCATCCCAGGCTAAGTTACATAAGAGACTACTTCCAAACTCTAAAAGCTACCAACTTCAAATTCCACTTGCCACTAATTCTTCACTACTAGCTTGAACTTAGCCATGAAGGAGATATTTATAAGAGGAGGAGCGTCCATAAGAGATGGGAGAAAGAGCTTATCCCTTTGGGAGGTTTCACAAAGGGTGGAACAACCATCCCGAAGGAGGGAACTGAGCTCATATGATCCAACAACCAACCCCAGGACCACTCATTGATAATTTGTTAAAGCAAACTCACCAAAAGTAGATTGTCACGAGTGAAACATAGAGACAGAGTGATGACATCACTAGGCTTAGTTCAATCTTGGCCATCTTCATAGTTGGTATAACTGATGATTCGCGACGACCCAAAAACATAGGTAAAAAAGGGTATGCTCTAGGAGTAGTGAACTGAGGTATTCTTCCTGAGATGAAAAGGAAGACATTGACACATGTTTTGCAACATGACACAAAGCAGATGTTAATAACATGGATTGATAGTGTCTGGGATCAGGGAATACGGGGTCATTGACAAAATACTATGTAACAATAACACAAGCAAAAGGATTTCAGACACTTAAGCTTTGGAGAGCTAGTCTTGGCATCTATAACTTGGCATTGGAGAGAAAAACTATTCTTTAGAGAAGAAAGAAGTGACTCAATGTTCCACAACTGGATCTATTGACTCACAATTGTAACTGTGTACTTGGATCTTTCAACTAATATTGAACCTCATGAGCCAACATACTTTCATGCATGTATCACAAATGTTTTGAGACTATTATTTGAAGTTTGGATGTTTGTGGTATATGTTATATTAATATGTACTAACTAAATTGAAATATTTCATTGGATTTTCTACTTATCTTGTTGAATGTGTGTTGTATTTGTCTCCATGAATCCTTTTTATCTTGTGAACTAATTTGCAAGTCAATAATTGAATATTTCCTTACTCTCATGTGCCTCTTTTGGGATGGTACTATTTACTCCTTCCAGAGGCTCACTCTTCTCTCCCTCTCATGAAGGCCTCCCTTTAAAAATTGAAATTCGTGCTACACATGTCAACTTACTTGCTTGTTCAAGGTTTATGTATACAATCTCTTATGCTATTTATTGAAACCAAGGAGAACCTTTCTATTATGGTGGCTGAACTGATACTCCGAATAGGGATCCTACTCCAAATGGTGTGAGGTCTAATTGGGACTTCACATCAAGGGGATACCCTTGTATGTTGGTGATATCCAACACCATCAACATGATCATAACATATTAGAGGAATGGGTGGAAGTGGACCCAAAGAAGATGAAAGCTATTAGAGAGTGTCCATTGCCCAAAAATGATGGTGTCCATATCCTTTGGTGGGATTAATAGGCTTACTTCATGATGTTTATTGAGCATTTCTAAAAAATAGCACATAATATCACTTCTTTGCAAAAGAATGCTTGAGTGTTCTCATAAACGTGAAGAAGCATTTCAAACTTGAAAATGATATTAACAAGTGCACCAATATTGAGTATAACTTATCCAAATGAATATTTCATTATGTTCATAGATGCGTGCAAGGAAGATATTGGATGAGCCCTCATGAAAAATGGGTATGTAATATGTTATAGATCAAGGAAACTAAAGGACTATGAGAATAATTATGTTACTCATGATTTGGAGTTGGAATCCATCATTCATGCCTTAACAATGAGGAGTTTCCTCATGAGTAAATTATTTGAATTGATAATAGACCATAATGGTTTGAACCATTTCTTTGAAAAACGAAATTTGAATGCCCAACAAATTAGATGGTTGTTATTTCTAGTTGAATATAACTTTTAAACCAAGCACATAAAATGCAAGGAAAATAATCAGGATGATGCAATTAGTGGAAAGATGCTTGTAATGCATGTTACAACCATATGTGAATTTGATTTAAAAATTAAAGATTTAGAGGTTCCATATTTAGATCAACAATACATGAAAATAAAAGAAGTGCTATAGCAAGGTAGTTACAACCAAAGTATAGTAATTATGAGCTAAAATAGGATGTAATAGTCATGTACAAAGGTATAATTTAAGTTCTAAAATCTCAAAGGTGTAGAAATATAGCACTGATGGAAATGCACACTGTATAACCTTACATTAGGGACCCAAGGTGGTAGAAAACAAATTCAACTACAAAAGGTCAATGCTCTTAGCTAGGTTTGAAAATATAAGTGGTTGATTATATAGGTAGCTGTTTAGAATGCTAAAAAATTAAGGTTGATCATATACATCTAGTTGGATTATTACAACCAGTACCCAATCCTAAGTGGAAATGGGACATTGTTTCAATTGATTTCATTACAAATTTTCCTGAAACTGTGACGTAGCATGATTCCATCATGGTAGTGGTGGATAAAATCACTAAGGCTACACCCTTAATTCCAGTGACATTAACACATAAGGAAAATAATATTTTCAAATATATGTGAAGGGCAGTGTCTAGTTACATGGACTACCGAAGGAAATTATTTTAGAGAGGAATCTCAAGTTTACATCAAAATTTTGAAGAGGTTTGTTTAGGGGATTTGGAACCAACTTGAAATTTAGTACAAAATATCCTCCAAAGTTAGAAATGTAGACAAAGAGGGTCAAAAAAGTGACTGAAGATATGTTGATGATGTATGTGATGCACAAACCATAAAAATGGGAAGAGTATTTTCACTCGCTAGACTTTGCATATGACAATGGGTACCAAGTATCTCTGAAGATGAGCTGATTTGAGGCCTTGTGCTATAGGAAATGATACATGCCTATGAATTAGGACAACCAAGTGGATTAGGCCATCTTTGCGCCATAGTTTATAAGCGAAATGGAAGAGAAACTAATGAAAATAAAGAAGAACTTGAAGGACACCCATGATAGATAGAAAATATATGAAAATAAGAGAAATAAAAATAAGAGATTTACAGTTGGAAAATACATCTTCCTAAACTTAAAGACCAAGAAGAATTCATTGAAATTTGGAAGCTACTCAAATTAAGAAACTAGATTTTATGGTCCTTTGATATATTGGAGAGGATTAATTCAGTTGCATATAGGAATGCATTGTCAACATCCATGAATGTGCATAATGTGTTTTATATTTCATTACTTAAAAGGTATGTTCCTGATGCTAATCATGTCATTTATTGGAATATGAGTAACGTGGAGACTTAGGAAAATATCTAGGTTTAACCAATGGTAAATTTAGACAGGTAGATCAAGGTGCTCTAGAATTAAGCCATCATATTGCTAAATGTGCAAGGTATGCATTTAGGTCCTAAGGATGCTACTTGGGAGCATGAAGACACCATGAGGGAGGAGTTCCATCACCTTTTTGGATAATATTGATTGTGTGTATGTGTGTGTGTAAAGTATAGAGGATATTTAATAGGGGAAGGGGAATGAAACACCCCTAGGATGACCCCTTTATATATTGTACATATCATGTTTAGGCTAGCGAGCTAGGAAATATTTTAGGGCTTGTGTGCCCATGTACATTTGTGTTCAAGCCAAACCTTGCTATGTATATGTGTTTTGAGGTTGGAATTCCTATGTGATTTTAGGCCATGGGCCTATGTCGTAAAATGCCAATGAGCCTAGTTATGTAAATATGTAATCATACTCATTAATAAAATGCATTACTATTTCAAACCAAATCACACAAGAGAGATTGGGGGCTAGGACTTCATGAATGAAAAAGGGTGTGTAGGGCTAAGTGATAAGGGGCTTCAATCTAATAGGCTAACACATTTTTTGAATGATCATAAAGTCAAAAGTGCACATATTTTTATCCCGAGCCCTTAAAATGGCTTCTCTAAGTGCCACTTGTGATTTTCAGTACATGCATATAAAATTGAGAACTTTAGTATTACTCCATCATTCCATTCCATATTCTAACCATGTTGATTGTTATATACCTTGGAGGGTAGATGGGTTTGACCTTGTTATACTATTACCCTATTGATCCTAGGTAGGATTTGGGTGTGCACTTCTCCTTAGGTTTCTTTGGGTTAGGATGGAGCTCTTGAGGGAGAAGTGCAGGGGCATGGAGGGTACATGGAGACCCCTAAGGATATCTAAAGTTCATGGAACCATAGGGCCCTATTATTTAATAAAAATCCCATGTTAGATCCCTGGAAGGGTAATGTCATAGCCTATGGGGCTATAGAGGGAAAGAAAGGGGTGCACTATCTTAAATTATGTAGTATGATGGGTAAGAAGGCACTATAGGTTGGAGCATCAATCGGATTTGGTACCTTGGCTTGTTACCACTTTGGAATTTTTTTTGGATGTTAGTGGCTTTAGGAATCATTTTCCCTAGTAGATTCATACATCCAACATTGGGGTGACCAACTTTGATAGTGTATGACTAGTGCAATCTATGGTTGGGTGGAATGTTTAAGGTTTGTAGCCAATTGGGGCTTCGTTTAAAAAATAAGTATTCTTATTATGTTTTATACCTTATCCATTGCATTCACTTTATGTATATACACATGTTTAACATGGTTAATGAGTTTGTATGTGTTAAACATGATTTCATGCTATGTATATTTTGCATTACATGATTGAATGCATCAAACATATAGAACAAAGTTAACATGATTTCTATTTAAGGAAAAAAAATTAGAGTTCAAGTTTATAAGGTTAGTAATATGCACTAGTGGGTGGTTGGGGGTGTTACAAAATACTTTTAAGTTGATGTTCTTCCATTTCATAATAGGTTAACTTTTGGATCTTCAAAGGAGGATTCGAAAGAGAGGGAATGATGGGATGGGGATTGTTGTAAAATCGATAGGGAAACAATTTATTTCCTTACTTGACAATTATTTGTGACATTATCTTCTTCTTCATTATCGTGCTTATGTTTTTATCATCAAATAAATTCCAAAACCATGAAGATCACAATTAGACAAAGATGAACACAAGATATAAGATACAAGCCAGGGAAAACCCCCTCCAAAGGGGAAAAACTAGAAAGAACTTCTCTTCTTATAGAATAATTGGCTCCATGGGTCCTGACCCAGGTTCAGAGTTAGTTGTGCCAAAAAAAACCCTACACCACTAGCCCTTTTGGAATCAACCCATGTAGCGCAGACTAAAGTCTCACCTGAAGCAATATGGGGGGATGCTGGAACCATGTTTCCGCATCTAGAGATCAATGTGATGTCTTTTTATGCCCTATATATTCCTCTGTGTAGATCTATAAGACCTTAGGGATTGGCACTGTTACTCCCTTCAGATGGCTCCTAGACCTCCGTGAAGGTCGACGATCGACTTTTGCGGACCCCAAACAAATGAATTACCCACTTATGTGCACCATAAATTATCCTTAGATTAGAATCTACGTAGATCTACTTAAGTGCTTGATAAACACAACATAATGTTGTATGATCTTCGTGTAAATACTTAACATGTATTGCGTTCATTTAATAAGACTTATCCAGTAGATTTGTGCATCAATACATCATTATTTCATAAAGACATTATTTCATCATAGCATATATCGCAAACATAAACAACAAAGGTAAACAATTAAACACATGAATTTGTCCAACAGTCTTCTTTATTGATCTTCACTATCAAGTTACAAACTCAAAACTTCCCTATGCCCTCAGCTGCAAGGGTCCGTGCACTTAGCTGCGGACACTACTCTAGGCCTCTGCGCACTCAACTGTAGAGCCTTTCTCCCCTCTAAGAATTAATTCTCTGTGTTATCTCCCTAAGACTCCATCTGTTCATTCCCATAGACATAGACATAGATCTGCCTCAGACTCTCTAAGACGCACCTATTTAATCGCATGGTCTATGGACCATGGGTAGATATCCAAACCGAATCAACTTTACATAAATGAGGGTCAAAACTATTTTTGACTCCTAATTACCTACGCGCTTTGCATCGACAATTTGCAGAGACTTTACATATTTTCATCAAAATTTACAACAAAACTTGGGTTTTTGACCCCAAAACTGACCCAGGGGACCCCATCCCAACTAGCCCCAAACACAAAGGTCATGACCCACCCTCGAGTTTCTTAGCTGGCATGGTGATCTTGTTGCAAAGATTCCTCAGCTCTACGTGCACAAATACGACCTCGGCAACACTCTATGTAGTTGCTTACTTGACTTTCTCGACGAGCTTCTTCGTAGTTGGTCCTTCCATAACCAGCTTCATCATTTTTTGAGTCATCTGCAAGCCTGTCAGCCTCTCCTAAATGTTGGTGGTAATTTGGTAAGCCTCATCCAACCAAGGTACCAACCGTACCTTCATTAGAGCCTCCTTCCATTGATTTTCCCCTCCTGCAACTTGGCAAGGTGCTGTGCTGGACCAATTGAGCACGTCATCCCCATGACCTCATCATACTGTCATTGGAGCTCGCGAACCTCTATATTGAGCATCTACAGGTTTGGGTCCTCCTACAAAATTGTCACCAATTCCATTTCCTACTCGAATAAGGCTGACCAATCAGCAACTACTGCATCCAACGCAGTCATTACTTCTATGGTTGCAACTTTGCATTGTTCCCTGACTTCGGGTGGAGTTAAAGGCTGCAATTTGAGATGCAGCTCCATGATCTTCATGTTGAGTTCAAATTGAACTCTCGCAACTTCTTCCTTTGCCTCGTGGACGCCTGCAACTAATTTTTGGATCTTGGCCTCTGGTTGTGTGTCCTCGGGTATGTGCAACTCCAACACTGTTATGCATGCCTCTACAACCATAGCTACCATCTTGGAGCTCTATTCCTAGATAGTATCTCTTTCTTTAAGGGCCTATGTCTTTTCAAAAAACATTTATTCATTATTCACCCAGTACTCGTTGATTAAAATGAGAGCACACTGCTCCTGAGCTCTCAATTCCTTTGTAACACCTGTCTGTAGTGCATGAAGGAATTCGTTGGGGAGAACTACAATATTTAGGTCAATGTGCTTAAGGGTACTTATGATGATCTTGTCATCACCCGATTCTACACTCAGGGACCCCTTTGGTAAAGCAACTCTTCTAAGGTCCACTGTCCTTACTAGTTCTGTAGCTTGAGTTGTCTCTAGTGCCAGGCTCATTTGTGTGGCACTCGCTTGACCTGCGGCCACCTGTATCTTTCTAGTTTGGATCTGCAGTTCGCGTAGATCCTTATGGACATTTTCCATTGACTGCATGTACTGCTTCTTGAATTGTTGCAACAATTCGGTTGTAGCATTCTGCACTTTATCACCGATCACATCGACATCGCCCTCTATCAGGGTGATGGGATCCAACTACAATTTAACCAACTTCTTATTCTTGTGGGAACCCTCCTAATGTTGTTATTTACACTTGCTTATTCAAAATGGGGTACTCTTCCCCTCATCGCCTCCACCACCCTGTGCAGACTACCCTTCCTCCTCGGTTTCGGGAAAAAGATATTTTCCTCTTTACTCGGAGTTGCATTGTTCTTGCTTAGCCTGTTCCTTTGCAATGCTCTCCTTTTCCATTTTAGCCTTCTTGTCATCTTCCTTCTTCTGCTACGTGACCAACTTTTGCGTCACCTACTTTTCTACATCCTTCCATTTCTTCTCAGCTGAGCTCCCCACACCTTTGCTAGTACCTACATCCAAGTCATACGGGGTGTGACAATCTACTAGTCAGTGTTGGATCACTTCTTGTATGGCATCATCAATGACCAACTATGGTAAATCGAACCACATCTGTTGTGGGTCCTTCCGCGCCTAAATGTGGACGCGGTGGAAATTTTCCTTAAATGCAGCATACACAGACAACTACTCATACAAGGTTGGGGACAACCTTGGGCACTAGTTGATGGCCATGTGGAAGCTCGCTTCCATCAAAACCAAGAAAATATTTTTTCTTTGCCCCATGCAGGATCCTTCATGGCCCAAAGGGAGGCAAACTGTGCGACCTCTGGCAATCCTTCCTTCAATAGAAGAAACTGACTATCCTCTGGCAGCTCGCAAGTGACCAACATGATGGGAAGCAGTAACCACATGTAGTGGAAAGGATTTCTCTCATCCTAGACCTCACGAAAATTCACAAGGAATTCATTGCATAAGTACCATGACTAGTTAAACTGCATGCCCTCCGCACATTGTGTAGCTAACGATACCATTGGCGTCGGGACCTCTTCCGTGCAACACTTCCTCATAACCTTTCCAGTTAGTATTTGGGTCGAAATCTTCACCGTAGGATCATTGATGGATGTGATGGCATATCCGCGTGACTTCTTGACAAGCTCAAACTTATTTTTCATCTTCTCCACCAAGTCTCTTTCTCTTGCCTTTCCGTCAAACTCCTTGGCCGGATTCAAACCCTCATGTTGGAAGTGCGTGATCCTGTGGATGAGAACGTCCATGATGGGTATAGATGTGCTAAGCCATAAGCACCCATCATGCTTGAGAGAAAGTAATTGTCACACACAACTGATGTTAATATTAGTGTGGTGATGGTGGGGCACCCACAATAGGATCAGCAATATGGAGTTCTCCACTACGCGGATCCTTTCAACCATTTCCAACTCAATGATAGTTGAGTTTGGGTAGTACACTCACCTCATGTAATTATATGTCACGAGGTGAGGGAATCACTCATGGTCAACTAGGTCCCAATCCTCCATTTTTAACAGGGGAACGCACGCAAGGCATGGACCTTCAAAAGTCATCTGCTCTAGAAATAGGGGTGTATGAATAAGGAACTTATATGAGTCTGGGTCCCTCGGGACCTTCACCTTGCCTTTTCACGTAGGGATATACTCAAGAAAATTGGTGAGAGGCTCCACTCCCTTAGCATCTATATC
Source organism: Pinus taeda (assembly GCA_000404065.3). Lineage (NCBI taxonomy): Eukaryota > Viridiplantae > Streptophyta > Pinopsida > Pinales > Pinaceae > Pinus > Pinus taeda. The sequence goes on along the minus strand of APFE030600221.1, from coordinate 69,336 downwards.
CTTAGTGCCCTATTCAATTTCCAAATCCACCACTTTCTCGGGCTGCTTATCCTTCTTTTGCATTTGAGAGATAGTATGTTTCCTAGGCAACTCGCACACTAGCACCGACCTCTTCTTCTTGTCTTTCTTCACCTTCTAGGTTTCTCGCATAGGTGTAGGCTTTGACCTAGGTGACCTCGGCACCATAGGCACAAGAGCCAGAGCTTCCATGCTCACTACCTATGGAACATCCCCTTCAGAGGTGACAGTTCCTCTAGTGCTTGCAGTCTCAGTTGGACCTAGTCCTAACATGGTGTCGTAGATAAATCTCTCAATTAACTCTACAAAATTATCGAATGTGGGGCTTACAACCAAATCATTGAAGAATGCATGATTCATAAGTGACAGACAACACAACTCAAAAACTTTAAGTGAGAAAAGTGTTCTCTACTGGACCAACACACATAATGTATAGGGAATTTTGAAATCAAATTCAACTGTTCCCCACGAAATTCGTCCATTAATGTTGTTTTGGTAGAAAATCTTCAACCATTTTGGCCTTAAATGTCACCTACCTACTCTTCTTAACTGTCTCTTAGCTATCAAACCATGAACATTGACTCTAACGGTCACTTTCTGGTTGTGCTACATGGTATCTCCTTTCATAGCACAGCTCCCTTCACGCAACTTCTGATACTGTGACATCACCCTTTTGCATGCAGCCCCCCTGCCACATATTTCCTCAAACCGGGTAGTGTAGTTTATAGTCCTGCGCTTCCTTACAGCTACCTGGAGCATTAAGATTTCCCTAGTTTCATATATTCATTGAGTCGGATCTCCTGGTTATGGCTTCAATCGGCTTCCACTCACCCTTCCCAGAAAAGGTTTTCCGTTCATCTTTGCAAGCTGAACCGCACCCCCATTTGTGATCTCTTTGATGACATATGGTCCTAACCAGTGCATATGAAACTTTCCTGGAAACTTAGTGAACTCACTATCATATCATAAAACTAAATCATTTACCTTGAATGTGTGCAGCTTGATGTGCCGATCATGCCTTGCCTTTTCACGCTCCTTATATAGTTGCTGATGGAATCTAGCCATGAATATGTCTTCTTCAAGTTCCATTAGCTGCATGCGCCTCTCTTCCAAGGCTTCATGGTCTGCCCTCCCTGTGAAATCTCCTATGCATAGACTAGGAACGATATATTCCATAGGGATCATAGCTTCTACGCCATAGACCAGTCGAAAAGGTGTCTGACTAATTAGCTTCTTGCAAGTAGTCTTCTACACCCATAAAACTACAGGTACATGCACATCCCAGTCATTTCACTACGTGTTGCAAATCTTTGTCAGTGCATTTTCCAGGATCTTGTTAAAGGCCTCAATTACTCCATTAGACTGAGGATGATACGACATGCTTTTGTGATGATAAACCTAGAATTCTTCCATTAGCGCACTGATCATTTCAATTAGAAAGTGCGTACCCTGGTCACTCATCAACATTTTTGGGCAGCCAAACCTAGTTAACACATACTCAAACAATAATTTAGATGATGTGGCTCATGTAAAATCCTTCATAGGATGTGCCTCTGCCGATCTATTCAGATACTCCATCACGGTGATGATATAGAGTGCACCTGTTTCCTTTCCTAGATGCTAGGTTGGCCCCACAAAGTCAATTGGCCATTTGTCAAATCGCTGCAATGATACTTGAGGATTTAGGGGCAACTCGTCCCTCCGCGATGGCATGCCCATTCTCTAACATCCATCACATGCTCTATAATACGTTTTGGTATCCTTATGCAATGTAGGCCACCATAACCCTACACGTAAGATCTTCTACGTTGTTTCCTTTCCTACATAATTTTCTCCTGCAGCCCCACCATGAGCTTTAGCTAGGATGCTACTTCATTCAACATCAGGCATATATCTTCATAATATCTCATCATCACCCATATTATACAAATTTTCGGTGATCACCGCAAAATCGTCCACGCATACCACTAGTTCCTTCTTTTGCTGACTGGTATATCCTTTTGGAGTCACTACAGTAGTTAAGAAGTGGATAATATCTGCAAAATCATTATCCGCTATGCGCACCATGAAGAGATGTGCGTCAGGCAACCCTTCCTCCAAATTAGTAGGCTCCTCCCCCATTTCAATTTGTGATAGATGGTCAAGTCATGCATTCAACCTTCCTGGCTTCACAATTACCTCAAAGTCATACTCTTGAAATAGGAATAGCCATATGCATATCTTTCCCCCCAACACAAGCTTATTGACCGGGTATTTCAAAGCGGAATGGTATATGTACAATTTGAAATGTCCACCCAATAGATAATGCCTGAACTTTTGAATCGTGTACACCATAGCCAATCCCTCGCACTCTGTCGTTGAGTAATTCTTCTTGGCTTTGGATAATTTCGTACTCACAAATGCTATAGGGTGGTCCATCTCTCCTTCACCAACTTGTGTTAGCACTGCTCCCAATGCAATAAATGAGGCATCAACGTGTACATGGAATTCCTTCATCCAATCCAAGAAGACCAAAATCGATGCAAAGATAATCTTATGTTTCAATACATCCAGACTAAGTTGGCATTCTTCATTCTCTGATACCACTTGTTGTAGATCTAACCCAAGAATATTATAGATCTGATAAGAAAGTATAAGATAATGCAAATAAACCCAGAAATGATATGAAATGATTCTTTATTGATCTCAAAACCCTTAAGGTAGGGCAACACCATACATCCACTCCTTAAGGAAGGAGAACACTCCACAAGCCATATGCTTGTTCATACAAGAATACTTCTCTTCATATCCCTCCATATGGAGTCT
>APFE030600221.1:17198-60957 GCA_000404065.3 Pinus taeda | reverse complement strand
AAGTTTTGATGTAGGTGATTGGGTGTTCCTACAGCTACAACCATATAAACAAATTTCCCTCAAGCAAGCTAAGAAGGATAATAAATTATCACCAAAGTATTATGGTCCGAAGAAGGTGTTGCAAAAGATAGGTACTATAGCATACAAATTGGAACTTCCTGCAGCTTCTTGAGTGCACCCAGTTTTTCATGTTTCATGCTTAAAGAAGGTTATAGGTGACAAGGTTCTAGTTCAAACAATATTGTCAGAACTTGATGAGGAAGGAAAAATCATATTGGAACCTGAAGCAGTCAAAGAAACAAGAACTCAACAGCTACGAAATCGATCAATTTCAGAGTATCTCATCAAGTGGAAGAACTTACCCATTGATGATTCCACATGGGAGGATGAGAATTTTATACAGAAGCATCCATAACTACTCAAGCGTTGAGGACAATACTTTTTTGAAGGAAAGGGGCATGTTAGGTCCCTATAATACTAATGATTCCCCCATTACTATTGTCGTTGTATCCCTTATTGTTATTGTTGTGCCCCTATTGTCCCTATATTGTCATTATTGTGGCCCATAGAATCCCTCTATTGTTATTTTTGTGCCTTTATATTATTATTGTTAAGTCGACTTGGTTATATTGTGACCCCTTAGACTCCTATATATAGATAGTAGGTTTTTTTCATTTGAATCATCCAAGAATTGTTCATTTGTGTAATGTAAAGGAGGTTTCCCCCTCAAAGAGGCTTATTTCTAAGGGGTTCATCTATCTTTTCTATCTTTTCATGAGTTGGTTTCATAATAATGAATTTTCTGTAATATCTTGTATGTCCCAGTGTGGCACGTCATTGTTTGACACTCCTCGGGGCCTCCAAATGACTATCACCGCAATCTTGGATGGGTCCACCATCAGCCCTTTCTTGCACACCACATGGCTGAGTAAAATGCCAAAGGGGACACAAAACAAACACTTCTTTAGGTTCAACGCGATCTGATATCTTTCGCACATATCCAACATTAAGTGTAGACTTGCTACATGGTGCTTTACTAACCCAAACACCGTCCAATTGTCAAAATACACCTCCAAGAACTTGTGAATAAATTCCTTGAATGTCGTGATGACTACGTGAGAGAATATCACCAGTGCATTCTTGAGCCCAAATGGCATCACCATATACTGGAAACAACCCCATTTTGTCGTGAAGGTTTTTCTACTCCTGTCTTCTAGTGCGATCTTGATCTAATGGTACCCCAAAAATCCATCAGTGAATGAGTAGGCCTCCTTCCCTCAAACATTGTCCAACACCTCATCTGTATATAGTGTCGGAAAAGGATCATGGACGCAAGCATCGTTAAGCTTTCTTAGATGTACACAAATCCTTATTTCTCCCTTCTGTTTCTTTTCCAGAACCATCATCAGGCTCACCCAATCAGACTCTTCAATTGGTTGGGTGATTCCTTTTTCTAGCATCCTATCTAGCTCTAAACGAACCTTTTCCTTGCATTTGGGATTAAGGCGATATGGTCTCTGCTTGATAGGATTCGCGTCCGGCTTCAAATTAATTTTAGTCACCCCCAGGTCGACTATGATGCCCTTAAGTTCAAAAAAATTGTAGGAAAATGATCCTAGTACTTGTGGAGTAACTCAACAACTTTATCCACTATGGCATCATCCCAGTAATCTCTTATTTTCACAAATTTTGGCTCTTCTTCAGTAATATTATTCACTTGCTTAGTTTTCAATGGTGCGGTGATATCCGAGTTCTCTATTTGTGGACCTTCAACTTCGTAATGGCCTTCTAACTCTAGAGTTTTGATATTCCTTAGATCTTCATCCTCCCCCTCAATGGTCACATTATAGCATTCCAGGGCATGATACAACTGGGTGCTCCAATCGGGCTGCACCAACTCCAAAGGGTCCTGTAGTATTCTGAAGATTGCTGCCTTAAACTCCTGCAGTGCTTCATCAATGCTTTTGAACCCATCCTCCAAATTGAAGGTCATCAAGAATCCTTCCCTTAATATATTCCACTCCATGGTGCCATCATGGAGTTCCGTTTCTAGGTACCAATTGATAGGGATTATATCTAAAGTACGATAGAATAAGTGCACCCAATCTGGTTGTGGCTCTGCTCCATAGACTTTAGTCCCTTTTGCTAAATGATTGTGTGGATCATTTCTCCCATCATATTTCTTAGTTAATCACACTTTAGGATGACCAAATTACAACCTCATCATCCTCCTATAATCGTGTCATTCATCAAAGTTGTCCTTGTGCATACCCCACCACCGTGCGAGTGTAGCTTGTAGTGACAAATCCAGTGCTCGAAAGTGATGATCCTCTAGGACTTCTCATTCAAAGGCATCCAAAAACTTACCCACATTAGTTAAACCATCATAATAGGGTAAATTGCTTACCTCCAATGACACACAGTGCAGTTATTTAGTCATCATGTTGCAACGCAGTGTAGATACTTCATGCAGCATATTTTGCCAGTGCTCCAACTCTTCATCTGAATCTGAGGAACAGGAGCTTTCGTGGTCCCATGCAATCCATCCATTAGTTGTTGGATTAATCCAATCTTGGTCCCATGTTGTTATTTTTTAGATTTGATCCAAATCATCATCGCTTTCTTCATAGTCACGGACCGGTTTAGTATAGCGCAGTCCTTCTCCAGGATCCAATGGTACTACAATGTGGAGCGATTTCCTTTCAAATGGCATTGTCTGCTTCTTCAAGTTAATGATTCCATTCATATCAATGACCCAATAAATTCTGATGAGCATAGGATATGTATTACTATCATCAATGATCTCTATTACTTCAAAATCAGCCAGTGCACTCGCACCATCTATATCTACGGTGACTCCATGTAGTTGTCCCATATGGATAGTATTCTGCTAGTTCACCATTCTCTATTGAATTGGGGACCACTACAACATAGGTCTCCCCATTCTCTCCCATGTCTATTTCAGCAAAATGTTCGTGTTAGATCCCAAATCCAAAATAACCTGGTCCATCTCATAATCTCCTATCTCCACAGTGAGCCTCATTTAACGCCTAGTTCTTGGCTTATGTTTGCCAATATTTCTGACTACGCAGTGTCCATCAGGATTATTTTCCTTACCATCACAATTGTTTATCAACTCCTGTAGCCCCTTCAGAACCTTGAAATTGTGCATAAGTTTAATGCAGGTTTCCAGGAATGTGGTGAGTACAAAGGGATCAATCTTTGTTGCCACACTGGTTTCTGGTACTTTTTCCTGACTTCTTGAGGTAGATGCATCAGTGAAGCTTTTCTTTGCTTCCATAAACTTCTCCTTCACATGTTTTAGATTGAAGCCAAATTCCTTTTATGGGGCCTTGAAGACCCATCCATTCTCTTCAATTTGTTTTCCCTTGTAATCCCCAATTGCTACTTCGCTTCTTAGCACTATATTCACATTTGGATCCCCCTCGCAGGGCTCAACCCCCATCATCTGTAAGTTTTGTGTAGGGTGCTAAGGCTACGCCTTTTTCTCCTACATATTGGCTATCAACATATGGAATTCTTCTATTGTATGGTCAAACAGAGTGCAATATTGACATGACAAGTGCATATGATTCTGATACTCCCGCGCGTAGTGCCATGACATCCTAAAATTATAGAAAATAACCTATCCACGACCTCTACCAAGTCCTCCTCCTCCTCGACCTCGTTCGCGCCCTTGATATCCTCTGCGTGCTCCCCAATACCCTGATACAGAGGTCGAGTTTCTGCTTGCATTCAATAGGTAGGTGTTCTCTCCATCATCAATTTGTAGCTGCGACAGTGGTGCTCATCATGACCCACCGATTTGTAGAAACGGAAAAATAATTTTTGTGGCATTTACACAAAATTTTGCAGCAAATGATAATTATTCATTACATACTTTCCAGCCACCTAACAAATAGTGCACCATAGTGCGGGCCCAGCACTTGGGCCTGTTGGAGCTTCTTGCCTTAGGGGCATCAGTCCTCCCCCCATAATATAATTTGTGAAGATAGGGCAGTGACATTTATCATGCCCCTAGCTCTTACACTTGAGGCACCAAACTTCCTCGTTCACCTCCGACCTGGACTCTTTTTATTTTTTCAAGCTCTACAATTCCAAGTAGAGGTTCTGCAACTACAAGTGAATTTGTTGAACTCCCAAATACGCATCTTGAATAGGCATTTCATGCATTCTCATCACGATTTCCAGGGCTTCCGCTTGAGTCCCTATCTTCTGCTACGATAAAAAAATCCTCAGGTAGGGTAGGAGCGAGGTTATAAACCACTCACGGTGCTTACTATATGTGAGATACATATTAGCTTCACGGATCAAACACTTCAATCTTTGATCTAACTCCCAGGGCATTTCACCAGCCCTCATTGTGATTTCCTTGAATCCAAAAATTGATTGCGAGTGAGACTTAGGCTTACTGAATTCTTTGTTCAAAGCGACCTTAGTGTTTGCTAACAATGCCAAAGGATTATTAATGCAGTACTTGATGTACCATGTCAATGCGTGATCCTACAGAGCAGTAACCAATTGTGCCTTCTTTATGTTGTCATCAATGATCTGTTGCGCTGTCCACATGGTATCACAACAAACCAAAATTGATTTGTATCTTCGCTTCCTATACCTTTGAAAATCGACAGCTTTATTGAGTTCGACATGTTGAACAGTGGAGGTGGTGCTGGTGGTGTGGGAAAAGGTGTATGCTATGGATATGAAGGTGGAGGTCGATTTGATGGATGATGTATCCACGAAAAAATCTACCTTATCCATTGGACCACACTCCATGGTGAGGCATGTACCGCTCCTTTGTCATCACTTGAAGGAGGTCTAATCAACGACCTATATTCAGGACCTATTTTCCCTCAATCCCTAAATATTTTTCCATTTCACGTAGCTCTGAACGTCAAGGCAATGGCATAACCCATTTTTCACACAACAAAACCTTAATCTAGGTATTCAAAGATCTTAGGTACTTACCTTGCGGTCCTTTGAAGAAGTGTCGCTTTACTTCATTGTAGCTGGCTGAGGTATCAACCGTGAATTCTATAACAAATCCTCCTATAACCCGATTAAGCCAATGATCAACGATGTGCATGATCTTATCTTCAGAAGCTTCCAACCTCTATACTAGCTCTAGAGTTCACATTGTTGGACCGTTAACTCTCCACCTTCCTTGGACGTCTTCTGACTTAGCTATACACTCATATAGCTCAAACGGGAAGGTGTAGAAGAAAATTTCATTTATTTCCATGTACAAATATCAATCCAACCACTGTTCTTTTGACAGGCGCAGATTCATGTTTTCCTGCACCGTGAATTCATGGATCTTCCTATCCAATCACTTCTCAATTTCCTTCATGGTCAGATTCCAATGATACCATATCACACATCTCTTTATGCAAATCTTGGTCCTGCCAACAAAAACATTTGTTGTATTAGTGGGTCATGACCTAGGTTTAGAATTAGTTCTTCCAAACAAAACCCTACACCACTATACCTTTCGGCATCAACCTGCTTAGCATGGACTGAAGTCTCAAACAAAGCAATATGGGGGGACGATGGAACCAAGTTTCTGCATCCAGAGATCAGTGTGATGTACTTTTATGCCCTATATAGATGTATAATCCCTTAGGGCTTGGCACTATTACTCCCTTCGAACAGCCCCTGGACTAGCCATGAAGGTCGATGATACGCTTTTGTGGACCCTGAACAAATGAATTACCTACTTACGCACACCATAAATTATCCTTAGATCAGAATCTACTCAGATCTACTTAAGTTCTTGATAAATGTAACAAAATGTATTATGATCTTCATGTAAATACTTAACATGTATTGCATTTAGTTAATAAGGCTTATCTAGTAGATTCATGCATCAATACATCATTATTTCATTAAGACATTATTTCATCACAACATATGTTGCAAATATAAACAACATAGGTAAACACATAAACACATAAATTTCTCCCACAATCTTCTTTATTGTTCTTCAGTATTAGGTTACATACTCAAAACTTCCTTATGCACTCAATTGCAAGGGTCCCCATGCTTAGTTGCGGACACTACTCTAGGCCTCTACGCACTCAGCTACATAGCCTTTTTCCCCCTCTAAGACTTACTTCTTTGTGTTATCTCCCTAAGACTCCATCCGTTCATAGCCATAGACATAGACATAGATATGTCTTAGACTCTCTAAGACACACCTATTTATACAATCCCATGGTCCAAGGACCATGGGTAGATCTCCAAACTGACTCAACTTTACATAAACGAGGGTAAAATCCTTTTTTGACTCCTAACTACCTACGCACTCCACATCCACAATTCACAGAGACTTTACATATTTTCATCAACATTTACAACAAAACTTGGTTTTTTAACCCCAAAACTGACCCAAGGGACCCCACCCCAACAAGAATCAATTGAAAGGAGACTTCAAAGTCCAAAAATGTAAACTAGGCCTCCCACCAAAACTCAAGTCAACTAGCCAATTTGTAGGACAAAGTCTCCAAGGGTAGTGAAGCAATAAGTCTTTAAGATGAGAGCTCTTCTCACCTCTTTAGCTTACCAAGGAAGTTTGAAACACTTCCTGCACTTTTGTACATGAGGTAACCCTAGAAACCCTAGGGAACTCACATGTGTGACCAATAGAAGACAAATTTCATACTTCCAAAATTTTCTAGGGATTTTTCCTTGCTTCACTATCCTTTTCCATGCTTTTCAAGCCCTTCATATTCTTCCACAAAATTAAGGTCAAATCGAAGATGTGTCTACTCGAGTGTGTGTCAAATGGGTCAAAGTGCCTCCTTTTTATAACCCTCCAAGAGACTTGAATAGTCTTCTCTAGGCTAACTTCTCCTTCATTAGCCCACTTAGTTTAGGGACCCTTATAGACACTTCTATAATAACAAATAATTTCCCTTTTTCTTGATAGAAGTACCTGAAACGGTCTTTTACAATATAAAAAGGACTCTTGACTCATGACAAACCTTAAGAGAATTCAATGGATGGTTGACATAATGACAAAGTGATTTGAGAATAAAACCCATGCTTTACAAAAATCATTTTCTTTCTTCTTTTGATAGATACAAAGAAATTTCATTATGTCATGAGTCAAATGAAATTTATGAAGACCAAAACTAGTTACATTCTCCAACACTCCCTCTTAAATAGGGAGGTATTCATAATTATCCAACTGGTACAAGGACAATACTCCCTTTGAAATTTTCTCATAAGAAGAATCAAATTGATAAGCCTTTTGTAAGCATCAACATTATGATCAGCCGACACTGTCTTTGAGGCTTAACTAGACAAGCTCTACCCCATTCAAGAGAATTATGTTGAGAGGCTTTACATGTGATACCACACTACCTCTAAAGACTAAAAGGCACAACCCGATCTGAGTTTCCACAAGTTATGTCCTTTAATGACTATTCTTATATTGGATTTATAATCTTGAATCCTCAAAGAATATTGGTCCTCTTTTATCACTCTTATCTTGGACACCTATCCTATCCTCAAAGAGTGCCAGTCCCTTTCTCTTCTTAGATGTTTTATCATCAAGGAAACCATGGATTCTTATCCAATCCTCCACAATTATTTCTTCAAGGCCTTCACTTAGACTTATGGTTGTTAGTCCTCGTCAAGTGCATGACACATGAAAAAAAGAATGCACATGTGATGTTCAACATCACTCGCTCTCAACCATAGAGGATATCCCTATTCTCCTTTTGTCTTGATAATATATCCTTTCTCCTATTCAAGGAAAATAATTTACCCCCTCTCAAATCCAAAGGATATTCTTGACTTCCTTTTCTACTAGATAAGTCATAACCACAAGCTCTCAATATTGTTTCCATACTTGTTTTGCATGGTTACCTCTTTCCTTCCCACCTCATTATATCGAGCTTGCTTTCTTCCTGGGCATCATGGAGCCACTTTCTTCCCTTAATATTGTAAAATGTTATATGTCATAAATCATGCACATCACTTCTTATCAATGAAGTCATTACATGGAGCCTTCTCAAATTTCTAGAAGATCACATCTTCCTCAAGAAAGTGATCTCTTTGATTATAGTATGAACTTTGACATTCAAGTTATCTTCTCGCATTGTTACATTTCAATCCAAAGATGAGTACATATTGAATTCATAGTTTCCAGGTACCACATATTGATCTTCCCTCAACATTCTTCATGTATTTCATCCATACAGTTGAACTTTCCTCAACTATCATCATGTGTTCCTGTAACATTCTTCCATGTAGAAAAAAATATGTTAATCAAATAACCAACAATAAATATTAACAACAGACTTACCTCATCATGACAAATTTCTCATCATTAACATCTTCAAGGTCCATCTCCATATGATTCTTCCTTCATGCATTAGAGTGCCAAAGGATTGAACTTGATTACCAAGTTACTATTCTCTTCTAGAGATTATAATAGATGTTGATCACTAATATATGTGTATATTATAATGAGAAAGTCTTAATATGTTATCGATTTAGAGTAAGTTAAATTCATCTTCTTAGGCATCATATATATATATATATATATATATATATGAAAGATTCACTATGCATGATATACTTTTTCATAGGATTATATGAATACTACTCAAAAGTTACTTTAAACATGAATTCTTAATCTTTCACACAATCATCTAGCTAAATATATTCCACAATGAGCCTGTAGCTTTACCATCTACATCCCTTCATCCTTTTAAGAGTATTGTTTACATACAATATGGAATATATGCTAATCCGTGTCATTATTATTTTTCCAAGAACCTCCCAAGGTGATGGTTTTTAAAGGATCTTGAGGATCCACCCTATCAAAATTACTACCTCTAACATAATGTTAGACAGAAAATTATACAAAATGGTCCCAAACTTCTCATTCTTGAAAGACTAGATGATTCTTTCGAAGAAACGTAATTAGGTAGAATCTAAATATGCTACTATCACATGCTTCTATCTATGATGCCATACTAAATCAAGATGATGCATGCTTACTCTTTCAATTACCAATGAACTTGTTAGCATCAATTCCTTCAGGGTCCTTACAGTTCCCTCCTTCAATCATGCTTATCATTATTGAGCACAAGAACTGCTTTGTTTATCCATCCTTCTCATTTTTCTCCTTTCATCATGTACCTGCAATATTTATTGATAAACAAAACCAAGAAAAATATACAAATACAAGAGCATGATGTCAATTTTTAAGATTTATGGTTTCAATGGAATCTTCCTAGGGTTCTTAAATACAAACCCTATATTCATTTATCTTTCCTTTGGAAACACAAATTCTAGGGTTTAGATATCATACACTAGGGTTTATACAATTCCACCCTTACTAGGGTTTAACATATACCTTAGATTCTACTTGAAAAAACCTAGATATCAAACAAATTATGATTTTTCACTATTCTAGGGTCTTTCAATCCCAATCCTATCTATTGTTTATAAATCTTCTATATCAAACCTTCAAAGATTATAAACCCTGTATTCTATCCATTCAAAGCATGCCACAAAACCCTAACTACTTAGTAAATCCTTTATAACTTGAAGTGCACATAAAAAAACAAATTTGTACATACCTCAAAGATTTGATGACTCATTATTTCAACAAAGATTGTGATACTGTTATGAACCAACTCACAAAAAGATAGAAAAGATAGATCAACGAATTCAAAATCAGCCTCTTCGAGGGGCTGTTTCCTTTACATTACACAAATGAAGAATTCTTGGATGATACAAATGACTAAACCTCCTTTCTATTTATAGGAGTCTAAGGGGTAACAATGCACTAGTACAAAATTACTAATTAGTTACTAAAAAAACAACTAAAATTTGCATATAAACGACCATTTTTCAGTTGGTGACCAATAGTAGCTATTTTACAGTATCTTATAATGCGACCAACTTTTAGTCATGTTCAGCTTCGTCATTGATTGGTTTCCTCAATTTTACCATCTAGTAGTATATCTGGTCATAAATTTGGTCTTTAATTTTTCATTGGTTTAGTCATTAATTGTCGCAATTAATGACCAAATATACAACAAAATATAGTACTATATGAATCCTTGAGAAAACCAATTAATGACCAAAGAAATATGACCAAAATGTTGGTCATGATATAAGACACTGTAAATTAGCCACTAATAGTCATATATATGCAAATTTTAGTCATCATTCGAAACCAATTAATGACCAAACAAATATGACTAAATTTTCGTTGTGATATAAGATACTGTAAATTAGTTACTAATAGTCATATATATGAAAAATGTAGTCATCATTTTAATCAAAAATTTATCATTTGCAGTAGTCATTTATCTTTTTTTGGTATTTTCATATTCATTATATAAACAATTAATTTAGTAGTTTCTATTCATTTCATTTAATTTCATTGATAATCACTATAAACGATTAATTATTCATATATTCATTTTATTCATGTTCATCATTAATTAATATAAACTACTAATTTAACATTTTTAGATTGATTTTATGTGTTCATTATTAATCAACTTAGATTAATTAGTATGATTTTGGAACTCAATTTAAAAAAACTACCATACAATGTTCATGTTTATCTAATATGATAACGAAAAGTTACATATGTTAATTACAAGACTAAATAATATGAAGTGAAAATAAAAATAATTTCAACCATATAAATTTTATTATATAAAATATCAAGTATTACAATATGAGTTTCCAACTTAATATTGGTTGGACTACAATTACACATGAAATTTTGTCTCATCATTTCAAAACATTATCATTGTGTTGCCAAAGCATTGCAAGTGAATTCGCCAACTCTGAAGTCTTGACCATCATTCTCTATGAGTGTGTCTTATGCAAGATATTGGCTCGAAGGGTATCACTAGACATATTATCTTCTCTCTCTCATTTTTTATTTGTCGCTCGAGTGTTATTGTTCTCCTCTTTCTTCAATTATTGCTTATTACCATCAATATTGAGTTCCTCTCTTGAAAATGAAAGAAGATACAATGAAGAGTATAAGACATGAAATACGATGAATACTTGAATATAAAATAAAGTAGACTATCAAAGATTTATACGACATATACCTCAACATTTAGTAGTGGCCATTGTGTGGCTAGATGACCTGTATAAAAAAAGCAAATAAAATGTCACCATAGAAAATAACACCTTAGGAACTTAGTATTCAACCTTCAACAAAACCTTAGGCACAATCATACCAACTAAGTTACATGTTAAAAAAGGTAACTTGAGAAAACAAATGGAAAACAAAAAGATCAGTGTAAAAAAGTCCTTATTGCTTGATCTAAAAGTGTCATGTTCCTTAAATTTGGATATTCTTTTGCCCACAGTAAAAGTTCCTCGCTATTATGACCTATGTTTTTAGGATCATGAGATTGATCCAACATCATATTGGATTGTGGAGACAAAATGATTCAAATTTCCAAGATGAGTACCACACTTGGTTGAATGAAGGTGCTAGTTGTAAGCAGTGTCAAAACCTTAGGGAAGAAGAACACTAAGGCCTAAGAAAATATATCACCACTTGTCCACTAAAAGAAAAAATTTCAATCCCACAATGTCCTATGGGAATACATTTCTTTGGATGGGTATCACACTCTGAGAGATGATTGTCTAATATAATGAGAAGTGTACATATATTTTCACAATGCCCTTTACAATCCAACCATATAGTTGTGTCCTATAATATTAATCATATCATACAATTTAATTATACATTATGACTATCAGTGAATTATTAGTTTGAATAATTATTTTGAAATTGCATTTTAAGTATTTATGTATACATGAAAATATTTAAAAAAAAAGTACTTATTGTGACTAGTTAATTTCAAGTGAATCTAAATACACAAGAAAGTATGGTACCTCGGTGTTTCTCTAGCGGTTATATGCTCGTTGTACCAATTTATCCCATGTCCTCTATTGCTTTCGGTGAATTCCTCTTTGATGATGTACAATGCCAATGCAATGGACATTTATCCTCGATGCTTTTCTGAGCCAAAGGGAAGCTCCACAAGTAACAACCAAAATGTAGCCTCAAATATATTAGTGGGGGCCAAAATGTACTAATTATATGACAAGCCAAGAAACATTGCATGGTAATCATCTTCCCTTTAATATTGATTAATAATTTATTTGCATGATCATGTAATACTAAAGTGTCAAGTAGGGATATTTAAAGTTATTCATCCATCAATATCACCTTTGAGAGTGCTTAGTAGTTAATACTTCCTACTACACACACAATAGATCACCAACATCAAGGATAGCAATATAAACACAACAAAAATGAAATTAAAAGAAATGCTAGGAAGTCAAATGCAACTAATATTGAGTCAATAAAATACCAAGCCCTTCACATTCGCATGGAATTCTTAGGCACTAAAGCAAAAAACCCTTTACTGCATCATTTTCACCTTTTCTTTAATTTCTTAATTGAGAACATAACTTTCAAACGAAAAAAAAAATCATTGAAAAAGGTCTCAAAATCCCAACAAATCCTCGAGTGATTATCATAACAATTAAACAGAAAGGAAATTGTTCGATATGATTTTAACTTGTGGAATATATTGAAGAATATGAAGCTTTCTTATCCCTTGCTCCTAATCAAATTGTAATCCGTGGGTTCCAATCAAGTAATCAATTTCCCTCCAAGATAGTTAAGAGATCACTTTGGAGAAGGACTTCTAGAAGCATTGGGATAATAGAAATGGAATTAACTACGAGGAAAATGAAGCACTTTAATGGGTGCTCCAAAATAGTTGAACAAAACTGAAAATGATTTTATACTCCCTCCACACATTTTAAAACAGAAACCATTCAGTTGCATCTCATTTATTTTCCACCTTTCTGTAATATGTAATTCTTTGAGCAAGAATAAAGCATTCATAGATATTGTCATGAAAGAGGACTATTCATAATCCTAATAAGTTGGGCTCTAACAAATAAACATTTTCATGTAGTGAATAAATCTTACATGGTAGATTTTAGTGATTAAAATGACAACTTTATTCTTAATCTCATTACAACAAAAATAAATTCAACCCTAACTAGTTAGGATCTAACAAATCAATAATTTCATGTAGTAAAGTAAACCTACATGGTAGATCCAAATTATTTGCAATGACAACTTTATTCTTGATCTTATTATAACATAGATAAATTCAGGAGTACATATATCTGAGACAAACTTTGAACACATTCTGATATTTCATAGAATATAATGATACGATTTATCTGTAGGATTGAGAATAGTGCTCGTCACTGAACAATAGTGTTTTGAGACACCTATCATTGCATTCGATCATGTGTGGTATATGTGTGGTGTGGTGTAATATATAATAATAGTTATATTATTATTATATATATTATATATATATTATATATGTATATATATATATAGTGTTATATAGATACCTTGCAATACTATTGAACACTACCTTCAAACTTAAAATTCATCAATTTATTTACTTTAGTAGCAAATTATGTGCGATTTCATTAAATACACTTGAGAAAAGCCATTTATGAGAGTTGTCATTTCCTTCTCTGGATTTACCCCCCTACGGAAATAGAATAACTGATATTCCCCAATTTTTGAAGTACTTGCTTCATGTTCAACATGGGCTATTGGGTTCTTCACGTGAAAATGTTGCAAATATTAGATGCATAATGGAAACAAGCATGAAATTGAAGGTTGCTCCTAAAGTCTCTTGGGTGAATTATAAAACACCATCTACTTAAAACATGATATATGGTAGTAACAAAAACCTACCCAAGATCTCACTTAAGAATTCAAAATGTTGCAAATAGGAGATGTCTTAAACAATATCAACTATTTAATTGCATAATCACACTAAAATAGACAAATATTTAAAATGTTGAAAAGTGTGAAAAAATGGAGTTGGAATATAATAGTTATGTCACGATATATATAGCTATGTAAAATGTAACTTCTATCTAAAACACGTAAATGTAATAGTTCTATAGCTACATGAAATGTAACTTCTATATAAAAAAAAGGAGTTCGAATATTATAGTTACGTGAAATCTAACTTCTATATAACATTCTAAATATCTCTTTTTCAGTCATTTAAGAGACTAACACTTTTTTATCTTTGGTTAATAACTTAATACTCCACCAAAAATACTATTGAATTGGTTGTTCACCAACCAAGGGGAAATTTTAAACCAGTGTGAAAATTCTTACTCATTCCCCTGCCATATTTCTGATATTTTATTTGTGTGCGGTTTTAAGATAATGTAATGTAACTTCTACATATTTGACAATTTAAATGTAAAAGATTACCCAGATTAAAGTATATAATTAACATATGCACAATAATATATGCATGAGTTATAAGTAATATGACGTTTTCATGTTATATCAAGACAAACTTTTTCTCATCTCATTAACTCTTATCTTATAGTTGGTGATGGATATAGCCTTTAAAATTATGATTCATCCTTATCATATATTATATTTAATGATGGATATAGATTTTAAAAGCATCAAACTTGTTTGTTATTTTATGTACTGTCAATTTAAATGGAAGTGCTCATAATTTTATTCAATATTATCTTGTTCAACTAGAAATAAAATGATGTGGGGGTGGTGTTTCTAGTGATTTTCAAACTTGTTTTAATTACCTAAATTTAGCCTATTTAAAGTAAACAGTTTCACTAGCCATCTTATATTCAAGTTAGTAACCTTGCTTTTGGGCATCTTCATGACATCCACCACCTCTGAAAATTATGAAATATTAGTAGTATCTTGCACTAAATAGAAAATGTTGGCATAAAATATTTTATTGTGTTTTTTACTCTGTGTCACAAATTTATTGATATTTTATGATTCTTGGTTTCGATTTCCATGGTAAGACTAGATTCATCATGTCCGTTAGGATTTTTGGTTGTGCACACATCATATTTCTCACTTTTAATTGTATAAAAAACAGACAGTATGCACAATGACATGTACTGACATGTGGGTATCTACTTTATTCAATGATATGCTTGATTTTTTAACCCATTCCAATCCTACCACAATGAAATTAAGAGAGATAAGGACACAAGAAGGACTATAAATAAATGAAATTAGATAGTTTAGAATTCAACTCAAATTTTATCTAAATGTAACGATAAGTGTTTGTAGCTACCTAGTCATCAATGAGCATCGAATCACACTGTGAAAAATTCCTTGCATTATGAGAATTTGGTTGCCCCTATACTAATACTCTGTAGTAGTTCCTTGAGTTGCCTATAGATATAATTTTAGAAATAATCCTACTCCTGCAATTCTTCCCTATATGCATCATCTTTTTCCCCCCATATTGATAGTTATTTTTCAAGGCAACAGAATAGAACTCTCTAATTGCATCATCGCCTTTCAAAACAATGTTTGAGTATTTCCAAGTGATTATCGAACTAGTCTCTACTCATGTCCACGAAATCCTTGAATTGTCTCCATCGCACAAACCTCTTTTCATAATAAAATTATAAATCCCATGTCTTCATTCCTCATCCCCTGACATACCAATTATTTAAAGTGGAATACTTTATCATTCTTCCCTCAGTGCAATAGAGATCCACTACTATGGCATGGAGATGATTTGTGCTATAAAATGGTGTAGTGCATCCGTCAATATATGTCACAAAATTCCTCTCACCTCACAGAACTCCTCTCATCTACAACAATAAGAGTCCTCTCAAACTTCCTGTCTCCATCTCATTCATCCTGAAATAAGTGGATATTTCCATGGGTGACAAAGTGTACTTGGGGATTTAATAGAAAAAATTATCACTAAAAGAAATAAAATACAATGCAGCATAATAGTTATTAGCATGAGGAACAACCCTGCCAAGCTACTTCCTGACTAGATCAAGATACTCGTGAATTACCTCTTATATTGAACAAAATATAACCTCAACTGCCTATAGATTCTACATATGCATGGTAGCAATGAAAACATTATCAAAAACAACATCTACAAAAATGTTGGTCAATCTCTTCTTCTAGCCAAGAGCATGCCCAACTTTTGAAAAGTATCAAGTAGGTCAGGGTCCACCTCATCTAGGTTCCTCTGCTTCTTCTACTCTCTCTGTTTAGGTTCAGAATAATAGCAAAGGTCTTGGAAATTGATGGGTGGGTAAAATTTATCAGACCATTTGGGTTCTTCCATTTTTAATCATTGTTTGTAAGCATTGAGTAGAAATTGCAAAATCCATTCAGGTTCCTTCTTTTTAGCTAAAATTAACCTAAGATTTGGAAGTTGTAAGGTTTAATGGATCTAAGTATATTATACTTAAAATATAGTAACATGGTTTAAAATTATAGGCATTGAGGTAAGAATCTAAGGATGAAACACAAAAGACTTTATGTTCATGATTACAAGAAATTTTAATTTCATGTAACAAAGTTTGAGGAAGGTCTAGCATTTTCATGCTATTAGAAAATTTGCTTGCATCACTCGAGCCCTTTGAATTTGAGCATAGTAGAGTCCATTACAAAAACAATCAACCACTAAAAAAAGGTGAAAAGAAAAAATAAAATTTAATGCATTCTGACCAGAGAAAAGTTAGGGAGAGCAAATTGATATGTACAATAAGGACATGCAAAATTCTTACTTGTCCATTGTATTTTGATGAATTATTGGCTGTAATCAAGATTTGCATTATCATAATCATTAAACCCAAGGAAATGAAAAATGCTTACTTGTGCATTGTCTTTTGATGAATTGTTGGCCGCAATCAAGATTTGCATTATCATAATCATTAAACCCTCAACTGTAGATGAAATTTATGCTTTGATCATATAAACCCTAGAAATTGTTTACTCATAAGAACAAAAATCATCTTTAGTAAAAAGGAAGAACTTGTAATCATTAAACCCTCAAATGTAGATGAAGTTTATGCTTTGATCATATAAACCCTCAAAAATATACCCATAAGAAAAAAAAGTCATCTTTAGTAAAAAGGAAGAACTCTCTAGAGTTCAAATTCATACCCATGTACAAATGGCCAAAATCTCCACACCCAATGACCTTGCCCTTCCTCCATCTAATGGTTGATACTGTCCTAAGGTGTTTCCCATGCAAACTCCATCTGGGGTTCGAATCCCAGAAAATCCATAGATCACGTTGGTGGTCTTCCTTCTTCTGGCATTTAGTAAAAAGGAAAAACTCTTTAGAGTTCAAATTCATACCCATGTACAAATGGCCAAAATATCCACACCCAATGACCTTGCCCTTCCTCCATCTAATGGTTGATGCTATCCTAAGGTGTTTCCCATGTAAACTCCATATGGGGTTTGAATCCCATAAAATCTAGCATTTCCACACAGATACTAACAAGGCAAAGAAAAACGCAATGCTACAATGTGATGTTGTAATCTATGAATATTTTATTTTAACCCAATGCTAAACTGGAAATGAAAAAGAAAAGAAATAATTATAATGGAAAAATAAAATAAGTATTTATAATATAAATAAATAGATAAATTGCAATTGGGTTAAATGATTTATTTTTAATAAGAAGACACTAAATTAAAAAGAAGAAGAAGTCAAAAATGATATTGGGATGAGTGTAAACATTTAAATATGGCCTCAATTAATGATAAAAAGTTAAATTAATAAAAATAATAAAATTCAGTTTGTTATATTTTGATTTCGTTATTAACTTATGAATAGGCTTTGTTACAATACCATGGGCCAATACCATGGCTTATCAATACTACAAGTCCAAAAATCATAACTTATTTCATAACCAATAGGCTTTGTTACAATACCATGGGCCAATACCATGCCTTATCAATACTACAAGTCCAAAAATCATAACTTATTTCATAACCAAAATATTCACCCCCACATTACGGTAGATATTATTAACTTGTGAAAAATAGCCTTTCTTACAATACCATGCGTCAATATCATGGATTACTAATACCACATGCCCAAAAAACATAAATTATTTTACAATCAAAATATTTTATAACCATGGATATTCACCCTCACTTTACCATGGATATTCACCCTTACTTTACCATGGATATTAACTTGTAAATGGGCTTTGTTACAATACCACACGGCAATACCATCGCTTATCAATACAACATGCCAAAAAAACATAACTTCTTTCATAGTAAAAATTTTTATTTTAATTTAATTTTACAACAATTTTTTAATTGAATCTAAAAGGGAAAATGTTACAATTTGAGATATATCTAAACTCTCTATCCTAACCACTACTAAAAATACTCCCATAGAAATTAAATTAATGTTTTAATAAAATTAAGCTAATATGGATCCATGGATCGGTTCTTTATCTTATATATATATATATATATACCGAGCAAGATCCATCTTAGCTAAGGACCAATGGATGAGAGCAAGCAAATTGACCTAATTATTTATAATTAGATTAAATATGAGTCGCATGATTTTTTAAAGTTTTCATGATTTTATTTTCTTTACAGATTGATCCAAAAATATAGGTTTAATATTTTACAACCAATTAATTTTTAATTTAGATTAATTTCTTTAACACCAATACAATGTGTCAAGGCGAAAGAGAGGGAGGGAATAGTGAAAAATTGGAGGCATGGAGAGAGAAAGAGCAATGAGTGCATGGCGGGGGGGGGGAGTTTGAAGTGGGAGAAAGGGAGCAAGATGAAGGAAGAGAGAAGAGAGAGAGGGAGAGATGGAGTCAGAGTGGAGAGAGAGGGAGGAAAGAACAAATGGATAGAGAGATAGAGGTGGAGAGAGAGAAGTGAGAAGGGAGAGATGGAGAGAGAGTGAGGGAGAGATGAAAGGAGGGAAGATAAATAAGAGGAGATAATAGAAATATGGAGAGAAGGGGAAGGGAGAGAGATGGAGACATAGAGATGGAGAAGGATAGGGAAGGGGGGAGATAGTGATAGAGTTGGACGAGAGAGAGAGAAATAGAGAGAGAGATAAAGAGAGATTTTGGTGGGAGAGATAAAGGGAGGTGGGAGATAAGGGATAGAGGAAGGAAGATAGAGATGAGGAGAGAGAGATGGAACTGGAGGGGGCAGGAGAGGGAGGGAACAAGAAAAACATAGAGGGAGAAAGGTGGAGGGAGAGGAGGTGACAAGGGAGTCATGGAGAGAGAGAGAGGGAGAGAGGAGAGCGAGAGGGAATAGAGAGAAGGATATAGATAGAGAGGGAGAGGAGGGGAAGAGAGAGATAGACATGTTGGGTTGTGTTATATTCTTTCCACGACTAACCTACGTAGTGAACTAGGGGGTTAGAGGGGGCACGAAGCCTGCCCTTTGTTACGTCGATTACGTAGCGAGGGGGTCACAGGGGGGGCGGAAGTCCCCCCTGTCCAGGGGGTTTGAGGGGGGCATGTATCCCCCCTCTACGGGGTTAGGGGTAGCACCCCGGGAAAAAAAAATTTGCACCCTATATTAGGTTGGGCGAACCTACCTATTGTTTTCGGTCCATGGTTTTGGACGCGATGGTTTTTCGATCCATGGTATCGGATGCGTTGGCATGTATAAATATGTATTGTAACATTGAAAGGAACATAATGAAAAATCAAGCTGGTAGTCCCGGTTTTGGGATCCAGTGAGAAATCTTTGTGTATATGTGTTTTATGTGTTATGCTCTCGCATTTTTATTTTTCCTGTGATTTAGAATTCGTATGCAGGTAATTTCTATACAGGGTTAAAACCTACAATATTTGGCTCTACCTCCAATCCATCCTCAAGTGGGGGCACCCAAGATTTTGCCTCTGGCACTAGTTTTATCCCCTTTGGAATATCGACCAGTGCAATTCCTTCAGTTCCATTAATCTTTCCATCAGTTGCCTCCACATCTATGACTTCCATGGCAAGTGGGTCAACTTATTTTCAGGGTTTCCCTTTTGGGAGTGGTCATATACCACATTCTAACCCATCTTTAGGATCGATACCTTTTCCCTCCACAGGTCAAAGCTATAATCCTTTTCAAGGATGGACAAACCCTTTTGTTAGTGGACTTGGAGCTGGAAATAAATTCTCTTTCGGCCAACAGGGGAATATGCCATATTCTTCCGTCAATTCATTCTAGAGTTTTTCTCCCTATGCTCATGCATGAAACCCTATCAAGGGCTCTCTGCTCCATTCAACACCTCTCTAGGGGACAACACTGGATATGGAAATTTTTCGGCAGGAGTTGGTCAAACTCTAGTTTTTTCTAGGCCACAAGGATATCCTTATGGTTCAGGTGTTTCTACGAATTACTTCAGCCAACTTGGTGCCTTCACAAATCCAGGGTATTATTTTCAGAACGTTGGGAATTCTGCCCAGATAGGGTGGAATCCCCAAGGTCCTCCACGATTACCTTTCTTGGCAATGTTAAACTTGCGAGATCTATCTAAATTGACTAATGTTCCAATCACATATAACCCGGCCTGGCCTCCGGTACCAACCAAACTTCCGTCAGATATACCTAAATTTGAAGGGAAAACTAGTGAAGATCTAGGTGACCATATAATCACTTTCCACTTATGGTGTTCGTCAAACTCCCTGATAGATGATTCAATCAGGTTAAGGTTATTCCAACATACCCTAACTAGAAATGTGGTTAAGTGGTACATTGAACTCCCAGGGGCACCTTCGCTTCTTTCGGTGATTTGGCTACATTATTTTTGAACCATTTTCAGTTACATGTCCGTTATGATGTTGGAACTGAGCTATTAGCTAATTTTCACTAGGAGAAGGAAGAGGCTCATTAAAGTTGATACTCCACAAGAATTCTGTCTTGAATGATTTCTTAAATCTTTACAACCCAAGATTTCTAAGGATGTATCGCTCTCTGGTGTGTTCATCGAAGAACGAGCTATTTTTAGATCCCAACAGTTAGAACTTATATATTCTCAATCTGGGGCTCTTCAAAAAATTCTGACTGATGCTCCTAGGTCCAAGGTTGATTTAGCCAAGTCGAAGCTAGGTCCCCATGTTGATGAGCTAGTCGCATCAATTGATACTAACACGGCCAACCTGCTGAATCAATTGCAACAATTGTCTTTACAAACTACTTCTTCTATGCCGGCATTGTCGTCAGTTCCTATGCCTTCTCAACCTTCATCTATAAATGTCATCCAAACTTCTAATCCCAAAGGAAATCAACAATCCAATGGGAATAACAAAGGACGAGGTAGGAAAAAGAATCAGGATGGGAAGGGTACTGCAAAGAGACCCGGCAATGATGTTGGAGGGGTTAAAAAAGAGCCTAAGAAGAAATTAAAGTTTCCATGCAAGTTCTACAATGGAGATTATTTGACTCATATTTTCCCTAAGATCCAAGATGATCAGTGCTTATTAGTTCAGCAGCGATCTTGTAGCTCCTAGGTTGTGCTAACTAACCCTTTTCCCCAAGGGCGGCAGTTGCTGGTGCGAACTCTAGTACTGGTACCCCAGCTAGGGCAACCAAGAAGGGGAAAATACATCAAATGTTTACATGATGAGTTCACATATTGACGTAGCTACACAGTCATGTGACTATGTTGAATCAAAATCGTCCAATGTGAATTCTACTCCCGATGTTTCAGAGCCACTCCATATCGAGAGGCTCGTAGTTGAGCCTATACCTCAGATGTTGAAGGCTCTACAAAAGACTCAACCATTCACCCTAATTCTAAGATAGCCCATAACTACTCTATTGTAGAAGATCTGGCTCAGATTCCTTGTGCTATGTCATCCTTAGAGGTACTCTAGTCGTGCCCAACGCAAAGGAGTTCATTGCTCACTACAATCGAAGTAGTTGATCCAAAAAATTCTCTTGTGCTTACATTCGATATGTTGAACATCAAGAAAAGACTCCCACATCCGATGGATTTTTAGATTAAGTTTACATATCGAAAGACCAATATATTTTGAATTATAGTCGATGAGGGAGCTTCCACATGTGTAATGTCCATATCATGTTGGAAAGATATTGGGTCACCTCAGGTTGTTCCATCACCTACTCTATTGATAGCATTTGATGGTCATTCTCATAAACCACAAGGGATTATTCCATCCTTTCCCATCTGTGTTGGGGGTAAGGTGGTAAATATTGAAGTAGAGATAGTTGATGCGAATTTGGATTACAATCTCCCTTTAGGTAGGAATTGGAGTTATGAGATGGATGTTATTGTTTCGTCGTTATTTCGCATCCTTTGTTTTCCTCATGAAGGGAGAATTGTAAAGGTTGATCAAATGGAATATTTTGTAGGTGATTCCCATGCATCTTCTGAATCTACTGTTCCACTGGTGAACAATCCCAAGCAGCCTATAGAGAATTTAGGAGTTGGAACGTACTCTTCCTTAATGGGTACCTTTGATTTTCCTACTCCTATAGTTATAATTAATGATATTTCATCCTCCAAGGCGCCTTCTCGAAGAGATTTCTTTAGAACTCATCATTTTTCGAACCCTTGGACATTACCCTCATCTACCACCACATTAGATGAGGGGCAGGTAGGTGGAATGGCATGTCTTATGTATGCAGTTGAAATTGCTTATCAATCTATTGTTAATACTGTTGACTCCGATCCTACTCGTTTTTCACCAGAGGAGCTGGATGGGGATGTGGCTCCGGCCTAGACTCTAGATTTGACTTCTGCTCTGGATTACTTAGATACTATCTTTCCATCTGAAGAAGAAATTCTAGAAGAAATGACAGGTGTGTAAAGACCATGGGATGATTTATATCATCATGCGTATTTCCTCCCTCATTTCCAGGAAGTTAAATCAAGTTTGTCCAATTCTTCGTCTGCTAGTGATGTTCATGCAGTTTTAAACCCTTTAGCTCTTGCACAATTTTCTGTCGAAGGTAACATGTCTTTTATTACACAAATTGTTCCAGTGAACATCTCTAGGAATCCAATCATCATTGAAAATGTCTTCATTCGAGCTGACTGTTCCCCTGAAGAAATTCAAACTTATACCGATCTCTTTAAAGAGTTTCGAGATGTGTTATCTTGGTCTTATGAGGAAATGCTTGGGATATATCTATCCATAGTCTAGCATGAGATCAAGACATATGAAAATGCAAAACCTATTTTTCAGAAACTTCAACTGGTAAACCCTAGAAAGCAGCATCTATCAAAGCTGAAGTTGAGAAGTTGCTTAAGGTGGGTTTCATCTCCCTTGTTCCCTTAACTGAGTGGATCTCTAATCCAATCCCCATATATAAAAAGCAAGGAACGATACGTGTATACATTGACTTTAGGGACCTAAATAAGGCTTGTCCTAAGGAAAATTACCCCATGCCCTTTATTGATCAGATTATTGATGAATGTGCGGGTAATGAAATTTTCTCGTTTATGGACAGATTTTCTGGTTATAATAAAATTACTATCGTCCAGAAGATCAGCATAAGACAACTTTTATTTTTCGCAGGGGTACATTTACGTATTAAAAGATGCCTTTTGGACTCAAAAATGTTGGAGCTACTTTTCAGCGGGCCATGTCATATGCTTTTCATGACATCAAGCACATTATCGAAGCTTATTTAGATGATTTAGCTTCTCGTTCTTGAGAGAGAATAGATCATCCTAAACATCTTCGATTGATTTTTGAACGATTTCATTTTATAAAATCCAGTTGAATCCGAATAAGTGTGTTTTTGTCGTCACATCTGGTCGATTGTTGGGATTCATCCCGTCAACTGAGGGAGTTCATGTAGATCCCTTCAAGATTGAGGCAATACTTCAGTTGCCTCCCCCACCCTCTATACGTCAACTTCAGAGTCTTCAAGGAAAAGCAAATTTCTTGAGGAGATTTATAGCCAATTAGGCCGAAATCACAAAAGGGTTTATGAGATTGCTTAAGAAAGGCGTCCCATTTCTATGAGATAATTTCGCACAATGCTCTTTGGTGGGCTCCAATATTGCAGCAATAATTTTGCAACTCCTAGGACTCCCTTCTTTACTTTTATCGACCCGGTAGTTCATAACAAACTTGGAAGCGACAGTGTTGTATTTACAAGTACTAGCTCTTGCCACAGCTGTCACTTGGTCAGCTGGCACAAGTTCGCTAGGGGCTCAAGCCAACTTCTATGAGCTTTGAGAAGAATCATTTTAACTAATGGATGGAAGCTAACTCGAAGGAAGCTAATATGCTTGCGAAAAGAAACTAAAAAGCTGAAAGAAAGCGCAAACCCTAGCAAACCCTAATTCTACTAGCTAGTCCTACTGATGCAAAGAAGAGAATGCAAGCTACTGAAAGAGATGCCATAACTTCTAGGAAGGTAAAATACATGTGTCTAGACAACCTTTATCTAAAGAAAACATCTTTTTGTATTTTTGAATAAGTTGTCAGAATTACCATGCATAGGCTTTCACTGTTCTTGACTGTGCAGAGGTGGATCAGCGAGGAGAAATGCTTCGAAGAGGTCGGAAATGTTCAGAGAGGGCCTAAGGGGTCCCTAACACCCTTCTAGAGAGATTCACAGAGTTTGGCTATCAAGAAACCTCATTTGTGAGCTTCTACAAGAAGTCTACAGGGGTTCTACAGGATGTTCAAGAATTTCTACAAGATGTTCAGGAATTTCTACAAGATGTTCAGAAATTTCTACAGGATGTTCAGAAATGGGATTTTGGAGGATGGATGAGTGAGGAAAGATGAAGGAGTGGGTATGGAGGTAGGGTATGGGTTTGAATTGGTCCAAGGACTGGTGGATGGAGTTGGGAGAAGGTGTAGATGGCTGAATTTGTTCAAAGAAGGATGAAACAATGGTTGCACAAAAAGGTAGGCTTATGTGGGAAAAATGACAAACGTGAGGCAAGAAACCAAGGTAGGGGATGGAATAGATGGGTCTGACGAAGTTTGGGTGGATGGAGAAGTGGTAGAGGTGCTCTGCAATGTATATTTCCAACTGAACCAATAAAGATTTGCAAGTAATCAAAGACCTAGTTATACCAACCTAATCTGATCTAGCTAACAGTGAAGTGAATGAACAGAAGCTTTATTTGCAAGGAGACCATGTATATTAACTATGCAACGAAGCATTTCAAAGCTCTGAACATGTAACCAACTTCTGCAAACAAAAATTGTACACTAGTGATTGCATGGCAAAGAAAAAATAGTGTTTTTGTTTGGGACAGCAAGGTTACTTTGATCCCAGCCCCTGATCCTATGAGGGAGAGGTGAAACCAAAGGTGCTCATTGGAATTTTTCTAGAGCGTTTTCCTTTTTGATATCCTACCAAATTAATCTAAACATTAGAAGCCTTTCTAACCATCAACAGTGACCTAGTTAATCAGGACAATTTAATCTGCCTAACAAAAATAATTTTGCAAATGCATAAAGGAGAAAAAATGATGCATAAAGGAGAAATAACAATACATAAAGGAGGCCTTGGCTCTCAAGTTGGGCCCAACCCTAAGAGCTATGGCTCCTATAAAGAACTCATAGCTGATACAAAATAGGACTACTTGTCATTATCAAAAAATAGTCATCAACCGAAAGTTATGGCACAATGGCTACAAGAAAACAAGCTGAAAGTGACAGCACTATAGTGCAAAAAATGCAATAGTTTCAAAAGTAAACTATGAAGGCTGAGGCCCTCTTATTTATACATCACGAGAGGCCTAGTAGGCCTCCTAAATTCAAGGGACTCGATTGTCCCAACTGCTAGTAAACAGTCCCTCTTCCCAAATCTTCTTGGCTGCCTTTAGGATCCGTTTTGGTGGCCTGTGAGCTCGAACTTGAGGGTGAACATCCCGAGGAAGGGCCATTTAATGTCAGATACAATCCCCCTATGAATCCTCACCTCAAGCTTGGTTGTCACCTAGCCCATGATTGCCGGTTTTGCTCCAACATTTGTCCAAAGAACCTGAAATAACCACGTATTAGCCTCCTAGGTAGAGTGACCACCCTTATTCGTTCAAATGACATAAACATACTAAAAAAATGCATAATCTATGAAAAATGGAGGATTGAACAAGGACAATTAGGCAAACTGAGCCCAATAAGTTACCCAATTCGGGGCTCATCATCACCCCCGTGATAAATGGGTTGCTCATCCTCTGAGCAACTAGTCTAGCTCCTCATCCTTGATTGCTTTGATCGCCTCCCTCACATCCCAGGCTTCTGAAGTAATATCTTCTTCACTGTCATGGAATCCGGCCTTCCTTTCCACCTCTTCCCACTGCTTATGCTCCTCTTCTTTTGTGCCTCCTTCCAGCAACCCCAAAAGCAAAGGTGGACTTAACTTGAGGCCTATCCCGTTGGCTTGAAGATTCTGCATGGACTTTTTGTAGAGAGGCACTCGTGCCAAGGCCTCCCTCATTCTAGTTGGGGTGTGGTATTCCCTGATTTTGAGGTTGTGGGACAATGTGTTCCACCTACGGGTGTAAGCATGAACACAGTTGTCCCCCAACAGTCGCTCCATGTCCTCAAAATGTGTTATGGCCTGAGCTTGACGATCCATGTAATCTAGTAGGGCCTCAGAGTTGTTTGCTAGGTGCTGGTGGGCGGATATCAATGCTGAGGGGTCCCCTGGCTCTGCTCTAATCAGCAGTGGTTCCTGTAGTTCCCGGTCCATGACATTTCTGACCTCTGCTGCTCTCTTTTCTTCATGGTTTAGCCATGAGGTCATGGCCATAAGCTGCATGTCCCCTACTGCAGTGTTGGGGTCCCACGAGGTCATGTTGGGAAGGGCCAAATTATGAAGGTAGAACTCTGATAGCTTGGCCTTGTCTTTTGACGAACTATTGTCACATAAAGCCATAAATTGTTGGGGGTTTTGGATTTGAGTGATACCTCTCTGTGCCAACGTGTTGATCTGAAATTGCAGCCACTGATACCTGAGGTATAGGGTGTAGGATTTGGCCGGCTACCTACACTGCAAAGCTTCCATTGCCCAACTGGCCATGCAGGCCATTTGGGCCTCCTTCTCTTGTATCTGCTGTTTTAGAGACTGTATCTCTAGGCCTGCTTGCAATTCTCTTTCCTGTAGTTGCCAATTTAGTGCCTCAAGTTCAGCTTGCATTCCTTCCTTTCTCTAAGGTTCTTCTGTGCTATCTTTGGCTGTTGTGGCCTCCTCCTGTTGCTATTGTTCTCCCAAGAGGTGAGGCCTATCTTCTTTCCTCTATCCTTGTAACTGTAGATGATGTCTAAGCAGCTCATTCTCTTCCCGTAGCTTAGCCTGCTGGTAGCTCTCCACATGTCGTACCCTTGCCAATTCTCTTTGGGATTCCTTGAGCTTTTCCTCCAAAGGACCTATATCTGCCACCCCCTTGGATTTAGCGATCTTCATCCAAGTGTGGGTCCTCACTCTTTCTTCCTCTAGTGCTAGGAAAAGTGGCACTATGAATTTTTGAGGAATGATTTTCCCAGCCTCTAAGAAGTTATAGTAAGAGCCCAGGCTGGGCTGGGGGCTTGGTTCCATAATGGTATCATCCTTCTCTTCCTCCAGTGATGACTTGGCTGCTTTTTCCTCCATCTTTTCGGTCTCCTTCAGCCTAGCCAATGTTTCCTATAGAGCAGGCTTGGCATCCTGTAGAGAGGCCTCTGAGTTCAACTTTTCCATCCTTTCTTTCCATGTGGATATCTTCGGGCTTCCCCGCTCATATGTGATGGATGTCTTTCGTTTGGATGGGGTGTCTTCAACTGTAATTGGTTCTTTGGACTGTTTCTCTTTTGGTATGCCAGTTTTAATCCGCGTGCTTCTTCTTGCCTTAAAATACATGGAAGGCTCCCTCTTCCGCTTTTCTTTTTGCTTTGGAGATGTGTTGAGGGCGGCCAGCACAGCTGCTGCCTCCCTAGCTAGAATCTCAGGAGATTCTTCCTTGCCTTTCCCTTTTTCCAGACTTCCTATAGAAAGTCCTGTGCTGAATGTTTTCTGGCTTCCTGTAGAAGTAGTTTTTGGACTTCCTGTAGAAATGGCCTTCTGGCTTCTTGTAGAACTAGTTTGCGTTGTTTTGGCCTGCTTGGCTGGGGGTGCCTTCTCCTTTAGTTTGGTTATGGTTGCGTTAGGTGTGTCTTCACTTGCTTGGACTTTTTCAGTCCTTTCTGCCCTGCTCTGCAATCTCTTCTCCCTGGGTGTTTGTGTCATTTTTCCACCCACAGTTTTGGCCTCAGCAGCTTGGCCTTTCTCTCGTTTCTCTTTTTGTACTTGCTTTGGTGGTCTGCCCGAGGTTTCCTGACCCTTGGCTTTCTTTTCTGCCTCAATGTGCTCCTTCTCCTCGCTGCTGGAGGAAGTGAGTTCCTTGGCCAAAATTCAAATATCATCATCCTTAGACATATTGCGCAAAATCTCCCAAGAGAGAGGACAGTATAGGTATGGAGTGCATCTCCTACTAGAAGCTTGATAAGCCCATGATGGGCCAACTGGTCTAGTGTCCCTTCCTTCAGTTTTGTGGCACACTCAATCAAGGATTGCAGGAGGAAGTAAGGGATTCTCAACTTTTGTTCTGTGGGTAAATCCATTTTGTGCCTGAGTTCAGTTAGCAAACGGAAGTGATAACCATATACAATACTGAACTGCCCCTCACAGGTAATATATTTCATAATCTAAAGGCTGACTTCACTCCAAAATGGTTGTAGGTTGGTTCTCCGGACCCCATTCTTATCCTCTGAAAATTGTTCCTCTGGTAAGAAGAATTCCTTTTTAGCCTTTTGGCCCAATTTCCTCTCCTCTTTATCCCAGGGTATCCCCATTGGTAGATCAATGGCTCTGCTAATGAGTTGTGGGGTGAGCTTTAGGGTCAAACCTCTGAAGTTTACAGTGGCTAGTGTATTTGATTTAGGCTTTAGGGACCTTAGGAATTCCTCTGTTATTTCATCATCGTGACCTTGAATTTTGTCACAGAAGCTCATCCAGTTTGCATGGGAAAATAGGTCTACCACCTCAGGAGTTTCTCGCAGTTTCTTGGAATCTGAGGGTTCCTTTCTAATAAACCCTCCTGGCATGGTGAAAAATGCTCTGTTTTGGCTTGTGCTTTGAGCAGAAGGGGAATTCTATGTGTGTTTCCTCCTCAGAACGTTGAAAACAGTATCCCTCAGGTCACTTTGTATCAATTCGCCGGTTTTAAAACTCGACTGCCCGTGTACAGAAGGACGACTCTGGTTTCCCTAAGTAGAGTGCAGAGCTCAATTTCCACCCCCCAGCATACATATAATCATACAAAATTCACATTTTTTCCCCCATCGGTTAGCCTTGACAATGTTTCAACTTCTCTACAGGAGGAATTTTCTTCAGGACCCGTGGAGAAAATCTTGGACACAAACCAACGAAGAAATTTCATGCAACCATAAGTAAACTACTATTTTGATTCACAGACAAACTTGCTTTTAATTTTCCTACTCCAGCACGTCAAATTCACCACTTTTTGAAATATCATGCATGGGAATGGTTTGTTCGGGCCTACCTCTCTTCGAATTGCCAATCTCGACGTAGACAATCCAGGTTTCTCTGTTATGTCGGGTTTCCTGTAGCACTCTTTCCTATAGAAAGATTTTCTAGCTTCTGGAGGACGTCACGGTGCTTCTGGACAAGTTTGAGACATGAAAGGACGTTGGAATGGGCCGAGAAGCTCAGGCTAACAAACTGCAGAAGAGGAGGACGCGTACTTTGCTGCAAAAATGGTTGCAAGTGCAAATGACAGCGGTTCACCGTCTGAGCAATTTGAATTACTGCGCAATTCATGGCACGGGGGTGAGTTGTCCAGGCCGATCCGTTAGCCAACGTCACGACCATCATTCTTCAGCGTGTCTCTGACCGCCAAATCCTTCCTTCTGCCATTAACCACTGCCATTTCTGTCACACTATCGATTCTCCCCGACTGGACACTTCCCACGTCTCAACTTCTCATCTCTTTGGCATAACCGGGCTCGTTCTGATACCACGAGGCCATCCGACTAGCTGTGGGTGGCCATTTAACTAGCCACCAAACTTGTTCAATCTGCACATTTCACAGTCATGCAAATTTTAGAGTATAAACACTTACCTGTGTGGCCGTGGAAGTATTCTGCAAGCTTCGGGACATGGAATGTTGGATTTGCTTGTTGTTGCTTCGTGCATGGGTGCTGGAGCTCCTTTTTCATTGGCTGATGCTAGATGTAAGACTTCGGGACCCGACCCTCTGGTTGTAGATGCTGCATGCGCTGGCTTTGTCTTATTTGAGCTGTTGGTGTCTCCATAGTATGTGCTCGAGCCGGATCAACTGCTAGAGGATTCCTGTAGCTGCTTCTCCTCCTGGGATGCATGCTGAAACGAGCAGGATTGTGTTCATGGATGAAGGGTCTTGATGGAGCCTTGAGAGGTAGATTGTGCGAGCCTCTGCATGCTTGATTTGTCACTTGGAGAAAAAAAAATTAATCTGAGGAAACAGAACTCTTATATGACTGTGCAAGAATACATAACCAGATTGTTGCAATGGCGGTGGAAGGAGATGAAACAAGTGAAGGATGGAAGAAAATAGTGGTTGCATGCCCCATCAACAGATTTCAAGCTTCAAATCCCTCTCCAGAATCGATTATGACCTGCCCAAAGGCTCTACAGGATGTTTCTTGTAGAAATGCAGAACTTCTTGTAGAAAGTCCTTAAACTTCCTATAGAAGGTTGAACCTCGACCAGATTGTGTCCAAATCCTGAAAAAAATAAATAAATAAATAAATAAATAAATAAATAATATAAATAAATAATAAATAAATAAATAATAATAATAATTAATAATAAATTAATTAATTAATTAAATTAAATTTAAAAAAAAATAAAAAAAATAAAAAAAAAAAATAAAAAAAATAAAAAATAAAAAAAATGAGTGTCCATGGAGGGAGTGTATGTGAGGATGCCTAGTAACCTGGTACGGACCCTTGTCCTTGTTTTGGGAGGCCTCATTTCTGCACTGTATTCCTGCAACCTGCAATAATTCTTCAGAGATTAAACCTGCTTCTTTTTTTTTTTTTTTTTCTTTTTTTTCTTTTTTTTTTTTCTTTTTTTTTTTGAGAGCGACAGCAAGGGCACCTCCATGAGGTTTTCACCCCTACTATCTGCCTTGGGCGCCTCAGAGAGGTTTTCACCAAAAGGTCTTTTTATTCAAATTCTTTATTTTCTGAGAGACAGCAGGGGCGCCTCCATGAGGTTTTCACCCTTACTGCTTGCCCTGGGCGCCTCAGAGAGGTTTTCGTCCAGGGATCTTTTTATTTCCTTTTTTTTTTTATCAAGGTGTGGCCGGAACAGAGGCAAG
The DNA here is from genome assembly GCA_000404065.3 of Pinus taeda. Classification (NCBI taxonomy): domain Eukaryota; kingdom Viridiplantae; phylum Streptophyta; class Pinopsida; order Pinales; family Pinaceae; genus Pinus; species Pinus taeda. Next base: position 29,727 of record APFE030600221.1, on the reverse strand, counting down.
ACCCTTCTCTATTACCAACACTAATTTTTCCACAGTTTCAATGAACTCCTACCTCGAAAGGGGTTTCCTGTAGATCTTCAGTCGATGCCTATTGATGAGCATGGGGATGGCTTCTTCATCAATGGTCCTGATAAGGACTGAACCATTGTCTTTGCATTTCTCCATTGTATATGGTCTTAGCCATCTTGTCCTCAGCTTCCCTTTGAAATCCTTGTGTCTGGAGTCATACAGCAGTGCCAAATCTCCCAACTGGAATTGCTTTTCATTAAGGTGCCAATCATGCCATATCTTCCTCTGAAGTTGAACCACTTCTAAGCGGAGGAGGGCCTGCATTCTGTGTTCATCTAACCCATTCAACTACAATAACCTTTCACGTTGAGCATGGCTGAGATCTAGGTCCAGCTGAGCTGCCATCCTCAATGTGTTGTACTCGAACTCTATTGACAACAGAGTTCTCTTCCCGTAGACCATCTCATAAGGTGTGAAACTGGTTGTGGTCTTCCAAGTGGTGTTGTAGGCCCAAGTGGCCTCAACCAGGCGATCTGCCCAATCCTTTCTGCTGCTGCTCATCACCTTAGTCAAAATCCCTTCTAATGCTCTATTAGTGACTTCCACTTGCCCATTTGCTTGAGGATGATATGGGGTGGAATTCCTATGCTTGATCTTGTGATGAGCGAGCAAGTCTTCAATTAAGTTGGAGGTGAACTGGCTTCCTTGATCGGTGACTAACTCTCTTGGGTAGCCAAATTTGTAGAAGATGTTTTCTCTTAAAAACTCAGCCACCTTTTCTTTTGTCGCTGCTTTGGTTGCCTTTGTTTCTGCCCACTTTGTCAGGTAGTCGGTGCACACAATGATGTAAGACCTTTGCCTTGAAAGAGGGTTGATAGAACCCACAAAATCCATGCCCCACTTCTCAAATGGCTCGAGGGTCACTTGAGGTTGGAGAGGCATTTCATCCCTTGGAGTCGGTTTCCCCATCCTCTCGCATCGGTCACACTGGCTGATGTATCTTCTGACATATTGATGAAGAGTGGGCCAATAGTAGCCTGCCTGTAGAATTTTGAAGGCAGTCCTCTTTGCTGCAAAGTGGCCTCCACAGGGTCTATCGTGACAGGTTAGGAGAATGTCAAATACTTCCTCGTCCCTAACACAATGCCTCAAGATTTGATCCGGGCCAATTTTGAACAGGTTGCCCCCGATCCAAGTGAATGGGGCACTCTTCCTCATGATTTTTCTCTTCTCCTTTGAGGATAGATGCGGAGGGAACTGTGATGAGACCAAGTAGTTTACTATATCAGCAAACCACGGAGAGAGTACTGAAATAGAAAACAGATGTTCATCTGGAATTTGGTCATCCACTGTTTCGTCTTCACTTGCAGGCAAATCCAATCTAGACAACAAGTCAGTAACAACATTTTCTTTACCTGGTTTGTCAACGATAGTCAAATCAAACTGCTGCAACAAAAGTAACCATCTAATGATACGAGCATTTACATCAAGATTATTCATTAAACATCTAATTGCATCATGATTAGTATGTACAAATGTTTGATAACCAATGACGTAGTGTTGGAACTTGTTCAGGGAATGGACTACGGCTAGGAACTCTTTCTTGGTTACAGTATAGTTCATTTCTTCCTTGGACAAGTTTTTGCTAACAAAGTATATGGCATATGGAAGTTTCTCCTCAACTTGTCCTAAGGCCGCCCCTATGGCTTTGTTCGAGGCATCAGTGTGGATGTGGAAAGGTAGGGCCCAGTTTGGGCCTCTGAAGATCGGGGCGGACACTAACTTATCTTTCAACTCATTCAGAGCCCCTTGACAGTCGTCAGTCCATTTAAACTCAACATCTTTTCCAAAGAGGCCAAACAATGGCGAAGCTAGCTTGCTGAAATCTTTAATGAATCTTCTATAATATCCCGCTAAGCCTAGGAAACTCCGAACATCTCTTACCTTTTGAGGAGGTTGAACCTTTTTGATGATAGCAATTTTGTTAGGATCCACTTGTAATCCTTGACGAGAAATGGTATGACCTAACACGGTCCCTTCAGTCATCATGAATTCACATTTTTCAGGACTGACGGACGGGTTCATCTCAATGCACTTGTTTAAAACTTTTCCCAGGTTGGACAAGGCTCCTTGGAAGTTAGACCCATAAGCAGTAAAGTCATCCATATAGATTTCCACCGAATCATGAACCAGCTCAGCAAAGATGCTCAATACAACTCTCTGAAAAGTGGCAGGAGAATTGCATAGCCCAAAGGGAAGGACTCAGTAGGCAAAGGTACCCCATGGACAAGTGAAGGTGGTCTTATCTTGGTCCTCTGGGTTGATTTGGATCTGATTATACCCGTTGAACCCATCTAGGAAAGAGAAGAACTTCTTCCCTGCCAGTCCATCCAACACTTGATCTATGAAAGGCAAAGGGAAGTGGTCTTTCTTGGTGGATTTTTTTAGTTCTCTGTAATCTACACAGATTCTCCACTTCCCATTTTTCTTGGGTACCAACACCAGAGGGGAAACCCATTCGCTGTCCAAGATGGGGTAGATGAATCCTGCATCCAACAATTTTTGCAATTCCTCTTTAACGATGTCCTTAAGGGCTAGATTCATTCTCCTCTGAGGTTGCCTGACTGGTTTACAGCCCTCTTTAATGTAAATATGATGGGTGCAGACCGAAGGATGGATTCCTTTCATTTCCTTATAGCTCCAGGGCAAAGCCTCCAAATGGCAGTTCAAAAGGCTACATAGCTCTTTTTCCTGAGAGGGAGAGAGAGAGGAGCTGATCTTTAAAGTTCTTTCAGGGCCAAACTCCACATTCTTAACTCTGGGAGAGGTCGGATCAGTCACACAGAGGTCCAATAAAGCACTGACATGGGTATCTTCCACCAACTCCTCTAAGGACAGTACACTGGGAGGAGGATTTTGGATTAAGTTCTCAATCAAATCATCCTTGGTTTGAGGACCTCCCATGGTGGCCTCCACTGTGCACAATGAGGCAGAGTAGACCTCGTCCTCATCTCCTTCTTCCAACCAGAGTGGTAAGTCATGTTCTAGCAGAGGTTGGGCAGGAGGGTATAGGACCAGCTATTTGGGCATAGGCCTATTCTTGATGTTCATGCTTCCCGCTCAACAGCTAATGTAAGCATCCGCAGTAGCTAGCGAAGGCCTTCCCAAAATGAGGGGATATCCAGTGAGTTTTGCCTTTGGCTGAAGGACCAAGAAGTTCGCAGAGTACTCCCAAGATTCAATAGAGACCAGGACATCTTCCACAATCCCTTCGAGAGTCACGGTGGAGCGGTCTGCCAGCTGCAGTACTGTCGAGGTCTTCCTTAAGGAACTCTGAAGGTTGAGTTTAAGCATGGTGTCCCTGGTCATCACATTAATGGCAGCCCCTAGATCAATCAAGGTGTGGGGGATGATGGTGCCATTGATGTGAACATCAACTACAGGACTCCAGGGTCCAAATACTTTGGACACATTACTTGCCCCAACATAAGATCGGCAGTTGTCCTATGACATTGATAGTTGAGGCATCTCTCTTTCGCCTGCCTGGGTGCCTGAAACACTTCTCCTTAATCAATTGTTGTATATTCGGTACATCTTTTATGGCCTGGAGAAGTGGTATTTTCACACACAAAACTGCTTGAGTTCTCCTAGAAGCTCAGTCTCCTCTGGCTTGGGTTGCATGGTTATTGTTAGTCGCTCAGGAAAGTTGGAATGGCTTTGGGTTCACTTTCATGTTTCTCTTCCTCCTCCTCTAGGGAGGAGGTTGGCGCTCTGGAAGGACCTTCCCAGATCGCAGGTTGATCTCCTGGATCTGCACAGCATAGGTAGGGCATGTTGTCTCCCAAGTATATACCTGCTAGGCCTGTCTGTTGTTGGGTTTCGGGTTCGGTTGAGCAGGCATCTGGGGTTGTCTTGGAGGAGCAAGAGGCAATGGATGTGGTTGAGCCGGTGGTGGAGGCAAAATGGCGAGAGGAGGGTTGTATTGAGGCCTCCACCCCAGTTGAGGTGCATTCCACTGAGGTTGTGATTGGGCATGTGAGTGAAACGAATGAGAAGTAGGTTGAGTATGGTATCAAGTTGCATGGAAATAGTCTGCCTCATCTCACTTTTGAGGTCTTCCATCTGATTAGCAAGCTCATGCTTGGAGAAGGTGGTACTAACTGAAAGTGGATTCCCCCTACCTCTCTTCTGGGCTGCCCTAGAATGGTTTCTAAACAAGGTCTTTATGTCCTCATAAGGTAGTTGGTAGATGTCCCCTCCAGCCAGAATGTGAAGGGTATCTAGAAGGTCTTCAGGGACTCCTCGGAGTAGAACCAGCTTCAGAGATTCCAGGTCAAGTGTGCACCTGGCCCGTTTATAACTAAGTTGGAACCTTTCCTCGTAATCTTCTAAAGACTCATCACTTCCCATGGTCATCCGGAAGATCTCTCCCTTGGTTTCCTTGGACCTACATTAGTCCCGATATTTGGTGTTAAAAGCTTGTTGCATCCGAGCCCAAGTGGTGATATTGTTTCCAGGTAACCCCATGAACTAGCGTAATGTTGCATCCTTTAGGGTAGAGGGAAAGAGTTTCAACTTTTGCTCGTCCTCAGCATAGTCGTAAGTTCGAGAAAGGACAGAAAACTCAAACAGGAAGGTATCAGGGTCTTCAGTAGTCAATCCATGGAAGTGAGGTAAAGCTAATGGACTTATGTTTTTCATTTTCATGTCTCCATTGGTCTCTCGGATGGGAAAGGCACCTTCTATTCTCTCATCTTCTCTTCTACCGTTTCGGTTTTCATCCATGGCTTTAGACGGAACGTTCTCTAACTCCTCTTCTGTTATAGGATCTTCATATATCTCAGGAGGTTCACCTATAGGTTCTTCTAGCTCACTGTTACCAAAGAAGAGAGAAGATTGACTCAGTGATGTGGTGGGGGTGTTGGGTAGGAATTTTCCAGTTTTATCTCTGTTCCTACGAGGCATGAAATGGAAAGATTTTTATTTTTTTTTTGGTTGCTTTTGCTTTTTCTGCTAGTACCTACAAAACTAAAATAGACTGAACTGCAACTAACTATCTTGCTGAAATGAAAATGTGGAATGGAAATGAAAACAGGAAATGACTAATCTATTTTGCTGGAATGAAATTGTGGAATTGAAATGCTAAGCTACGCTTGCAGAATTGAAATTACGGAATTGAAATGCTAAGCTACGCTTGCAGAATTGAAATTGCGGAATTGAAATGCTAAGCTACGCTTACAGAATTGAAATTGCGGAATGGAAATGCTCAGCTACGCTTGCAGAATTGAAATGCTAATCTATGAAAGCAGGAAATGTCTACTCTACTTTTGCGGAAATGAAATTGCAGAATGGAAATGAAATAAACTACTCAGCAAAAGGTTGTAGTGGAAAATAGAACAAAAGCAGCAATCACAAATACTCTGACGCTTCCCCGGCAATGGCACCAAAAAGAGTGGTGGGCTCCAATATTGCAGCAATAATGTTGCAACTCATGGGACTCCCTTCTTTACTTTTATCAACCTGGTAGTTCATAACAAACTTGGAAGCAACCATGTTGTATGCACAAGTACTAGCTCTTGCCGCAGCTGTCACTTGGTCAGCTAGCACAAGTCCGCTAGGGGCTCAAGCCAACTTCTATGAGCTTTGAGAAGAAGCTTTTTAACTGATGGATGGATGCTAACTTGAAGGAAGCTAATCTGCTTGCGAAAAGAAATTGAAAAGTTGAAAGAAAGTGCAAACCCTAGCAAACCTAATTCTACCAGCTAGTCCTACTGATGCAAAGAAGAGAATGCAAGCTACTGAAAGAGATGCCATTACTTCTAGGAAGGTAAAATACATGTGTCTAGACAACCTCTATCTGAAGAAAACATATTTTTGCATTTTTGAATAGGTTGTCAGAATTATCATGCATAGGCTTTCACTGTTCTTGACTGTGCAGAGGTGGATCGGCGAGGAGAAATGCTTGGAAGAGGTCGGGAAGGTTCAAAGAGGGCCTAAGGGGTCCCTAACACCCTTCTAGAGAGATTCACAGAGTTTGGATATCAAGAAACCTCATTTGTGAGCTTCTACAGGAAGTCTGCAGGGGTTCTACAGGATGTTCAGGAATTTCTACGGGATGTTCAGAAATTTCTACAGGATGGTCAGAAATGGGATTTTGGAGGATGGATGAGTGAGGAAAAATGAAGGAGTGGGTATGGAGGTAGGATAGGGGTTTGAAGTGGTCCAGGGACTGGTGGATGGAGTTGGGAGAAGGTGTAGATGGCTGAATTTGTTCAAAGAAGGATGAAACAATGGTTGCACAAAAAGGTAGGTTTATGTGGGCAAAATGACAAATGTGAGGCAAGAAACCAAGGTAGGGGATGGAACAGATGGGTCTGACGAAGTTTGGGTGGATGGAGAAGTGGTAGAGGTGCTCTGCAATGTATATTTCCAACTGAACCAATAAAGACTTGCAAGTAATCAAAGACCTAGTTATACCAACCTAATCTGATCTAGCTAACAGTAAAGTGAATGAACAGAAGCTTTATTTGCAAGGAAACCATGTATATTAACTATGCAACGAAGCATTTCAAAGATCTGAACATGTAACCAACCTCTGCAAACAAAAATTGTACACTAGTGATTGCATGGCAAAGCAAAAATAGTGTTTTTGTTTGGGACAGCAAGGTTACTTTGATCCCAGCCCCTGATCCTATGAGGGAGAGGTGAAACCAAAGGTGCTCGTTGGCATTTTTCTGGAGCTTTTTCCCTATTGATATCCTACCAACTTAATCTAAATATCAGAAGCCTTTCTAACCATCAACAGTGACCTAGTTAATCAGCACAATTTAATCTGCCTAACAAAAATAATTTTGCAAATGCATAAAGGAGAAACAACAATGCATAAAGGAGAAATAACAATACATAAAGGAGGCATTGTCTCTCATGTTGGGCCCAACCTTAAGAGCTACAGCTCATATAAAGAACTCAAAGCTGATACAAAATAGGACTGCTTGTCATTATCAAAAAATAGTCATCAACCGAAAGTTATGCCACAATGGCTACAAGAAAACGAGTTGAAAGTAACAGCACTATAGTGCAAAAAATGCAATAGTTTCAAAAGTAAACTACGAAAGTTGAGGCCCTCTTATTTATACATCACGAGGGGCCTAGCAGGCCTCCTAAATTCAAGGGACTCAGTTGTCCCAATTGTTAGTAGACAGTCCCTCTTCCCAAATCTGCTTGGCTGCCTTTAGGATCCATTTTGGTGGCCTGTGAGCTCGGAGTTGAGGGTGGAGATCCCGAGGAAGGGCCATTTAATGTTAGAGACAACCCCCCTACGAATCCTCACCTCAAGCTTGGCAGTCACCTAGCCCATGATTGCTCGGTTTTGCTCCAACATTTGTCCAAAAAACTTGAAATAACCACTTATTAGCCTCCTAGGTAGAGTAACCACCCTCATTCATTCAAACGACATAAACATACTAAAAAAATGCATAATATATGAAAAATGGAGGATTGAACAAGGATTGAACAAGGACAATTAGGCCAAATGAGCCCAATAAGTTACCCAATTCGGGGCTCATCACTCTTTCGATGCTTTGAAAAAAGCATTAACCTCTGCTCCTTTGTTGAGTCCCTTTGATCATAGTAGAGACTTCCTTGAGTATCTCTCTGCAGCAGAATCAACTATTGGTATGGTTCTGGTTTAGGAAGATGATGCCTTATGTGAGCACGTAATCTACTATCTAAGTCGAGGCTTAGTAGGTCCTAAATTGTGTTATTCTCCCATTGAGAAATTAGCTTTGGCAATTGTCCATGTTGCCCAACGACTTAGACATTATATTCTACTTCGAAAAACTTTCGTCTTAGCATCCATCAATCCATTTCAGTTTGTTCTTAGTAGGCAAGTGATTGGGGGAAAATATAATAGATGGATTGTGATTTTACAAGAATTCGACCTTGAATTCATGTCGGCTAAGTCTAAGAAATGTTTAGTATTTGCAAAGTTGATCTCAGAGTTTCCTTGTGAGGAATAAATCGTTTATGAGGAAACTTTCCCTGATGAACATATGTTTCTTATTTCCTCGCAAGATCCTTGGTACGGGGATATTATTATATATCTCCAAACTTCAAAGTTTTTGCTATCTTTTCCAAGGATGAAAGTAGAAAATTATGTCACCTCGCCAAAAGCTATATTATTATAGGTGACACTTGATATCGTCGCGGAGTTGATTCAAATCTTAGACGTTGTTTAACCTTAGAAGAAGCTGATTTTGTGCTTAATGATTGCCACAGTGGAGCTTGTGGTGATCATCTATCTGGGCTTGCAACAACCCAAAAAAAATTGTGTGCAAGCTACTTTTGGCTTTCGATCTTCAAAGATTGTATTGAAGTGGTCAAGAGATGTCATCCCTTTCAGGTTTATACTTGGAAAATGTGTGCACATCCATCTCTTCTTTTTAGTAAGATCACCGTCAGTCCTTTCACAGAGTGGGGTATTGATTTTACTACTTATAATCTGCCTTTGGCAAGAAATCGCAAGTATATCATAGTAGTTGTAGACTACTTTACTAAGTGGGCTGAGGCTATGCCTACTTTCAAGAATGATGGTGAAACAACCTTGTTTCTTTTCAATCAAGTTATTTCCCATTTCGGTATTCCTAAAGAGATTGTCACTGACCATGGCAGTCATTTCCAAAATAAAATGATGTTTGAATTGGATCTCAAGTTGGGTTTCCAACAAGAGCATTCATCTTTGTATTATCCTCATGCCAATGGGCAGGTCAAAGCCATAAACAAATCCCTCAAAATAATCCTACAAAGGACAATTAATAAAGCTAGATCCAATTGGCACATCATGTTATATCTGGCACTTTGGGCATACTGAATGTCAATTAAGACTGCCACTGGTTTTACTCCCTTTCAACTAATTTCTAGGTTGGAATCCATTTTTCCTGTGGAATGTGAAATTCATTCCCTTAAACTAGTTTTTGAACTTCTTCCCGATACTTCTAGTCTCGAAGAACGCCTCGTTTATTTGGAACATCTCGATGAGCAGCGTTGAGATGCCACCATAATCAACGAAGCTCTTAAGAGGAGGGTAAAAACTCCATATGATAAAGTTATACGTCCTAGAAATTTTTTTGAAGGCGACCTTGTCCTAGCCTATGATCAAGACAAATATGCCTTGGGGGCAGGAAAGTTTAAATATATGTGGTACGGTCCCTTCATTGTCAAAATCTTTTTGAAAAAGGGAGCTTATGAATTCATTGATTTTGAAAGAAACAAGTGGCGAAGCTTGAAAATAGGCTCTACCTTAAGAAATACTTTGCTTAGGCTTTGGCCTTGCATTTGCTTGATTGTATATATTGTATCATTGTACATATCTATCTATCAGTTTTAGTGATGTCAATATTTTTTATCTACTTTGGCAGGTATTGATGGACAATTTGATATATCTAGAGTTCGTCAATGGTGCCAGTAGACACACCCGGAACCTTGCTTCTGTGGCTTTGGTGATTTATTATCCATCTGGCTAGTTGTTGGTTTTGAGAGGAGTATTTATCGATCTCGCTTCAAATAATATCGCAGAATATACTGTTGTTATTAATTTACTATCTGAGGCAATATCTCTTGATATTGATTCATTAGTAGTTTATTTGGATTCACAACTGGTAGTATCTCAACGGAATAACATCTATTGCATGAGAGACCCTTATTTATATCGCCAATTTCTGAGAGTGTGTTTATTACAAAGATCATTTGTTTATATCACATTTGTTCATATGCCATGATCAGAAAATTCATTAGCAGATTCTATCGCTAATCAAGCATTGGATTGGCATATAAATCATTCATCACATTAAAACATCAAAAATAATCGAAGTATCATCTGTATATATATTATCATCATGGTAAACCGTCTATATATAGATAGAGTTTTGTGCCCAAAATAAAATACAAAATCAGGACAAAATGTCCTACAAAATTAGGGCTTATGCCCATCATCATGTCTAATCAAAAAATATTTGATCATCTATCTAGCGATCCTACTCAGGATGAGCGGAAAGAAAGAAAACAATGGCATTGGCCACCCACCGAAATAGTCGCACCCAATCCCATGGTACTCCCACCACGCATCATTGCATCTCCTCTGGTAGGTCCTCTATAGCCACCATAGTACTTGGTGATTTAACCTCACTAAGTTTCTCTAGACTACATGGAGGGTCCTCTCAGTCTCTATTGTGGCCCCTTCGACGTCTCTTTTGTGACGCCTATGTCGAGGAAGACCATCAAGTCTCACTGGTCCAACATTTTTGTCATGATTAATAATTTTTTAAGTGTTTTGTCTAATCAAAAATATTTTTTAGTTCATTTATACTTAAAATCCAAAAAAATCTTAAAATTCAAAAATTAAAAATCATTTATACCTATGGCACCCCATGTTGCATCTGGTGGCAACACTAGATTCAAATTTCCTCTGAAATCCATTTCGGCATAAGGGTAGTCTTCGACTACAACGACCTGTTGTTCCCACCAAAGGAAAAACTCGTCATCAAATGTAGTCCTAGGGACCTCACCGCCCCTAGTCATTTCATTAAGTCATCTCACCTGCCCATCTGTGGATCTCTTGGGCTGCTAATGGTGGATAATACCTTGGGACGAAGCCTAGGTACTCTCTTAAAGAATAAGGAACACAAGATGGTTTTGTATCCAAAGTTCTTTATCTGACCCTTCTTGAAAGAATTAAGTTGTTTTTTCATATTGGCTAGTAGACGTGTGCACCAATCGAAGACTATAGTGAGACAATCCACTACAAGACTCATTGAAACACGCAAAGATTGATATAGAGCAACAGAACCATTTACCCTAGCTATGGTAAAAAGTAGGATTCTCAGTGATAAACTCTCTACATGCTTGATTGGAATCTGGCTTCCAATCTTTTCGGTGTTTCCAGGACAGTATATGCGAACATAGTCTTCTACACTAAGACTACCTCTTGTCCTTCCGATTGAGTAGACTCTCTCTCCCCTCTGGGAAAGACCTCTAATGAAATAGATATCCTCTATTTCAATCCTCAGGGGGATATTATCAATCACAAAATCATCTTCTTCTACACTCTAGTAGTGGATTAACATCTCAAGAAACCTGGTATTTTCCTTCATATTCGGCATTTTGAAGAATTTTAACAATCTGCATCCTCATAAGGCATATAATGCATTTTGATCTTCCATTACTTGATTATAAATTGCACTATTCTCTCTTTCATGCCAAGTAATCGACATCCTGCAAAAACTAATGTTTTGAATCATTCAAACCATGTTTTTCAATTTTGAATTCGCGCACACGCGGGCTTGTTATTAACACATTCGCGTATAGGGATTTCCTATACGTGGATCACATGTATCCAACCCACATGTACGCAGAGAAAAAGTTTAAAAATAATTTCCCACAGTCAAATTTGAGACAAAACATCTAGAAAGCATTAAAACTTTTCAAAAGTTCAATTAGAAGGTTACTTGGAAGATTGGAAGAAGTTTGAACGGTTGACTTTGATGGAGGAAGTTTGCTTTTTTTCTCTCCACGGCTCCTTCACCCAATTGCTCAAAACACAAATGAGAAATTGTGAGTCAAAAAGTCCTTATATAGGTTGACAAATGAAAATTACTTTTTTTAAGTTTATTTTTCTTTTTGTGGACTTTTTGACCTTTTGGCTTGGAGTGTTGGAATGCGTTTTTACAGGATACTTTGGAGATTTTTTGAGAAATTTCTTCAGTTCCATGACTGCAGACCTGTCATGGAAGGTATCATTTTCTTACTGGCATATAGGTTAGGGAATACCACTTTCCACTGCATTTTGCATACTAGCCTCCATACTACGATATTTTTTCCATAGGGTCGACCCCATCATGTCTTGATTCTAAAACCATTTTTACTCTCCGACTTTTAAAGTCATGATATGATGGTAGAGCCAACCTTTACATGGGAATCTTAGTTAGATCCTCGCTAGCATATGTTTCCCATGTTGCTATATCGCGTAGTCTAGGGAGTCCTCTTTAGTCCCGCTATGACTTGTGCGTTGAAGACTCATTCTCTTTCTTCTTCGCTATTTTTCTGGCTTAATACCCTAGAGGCTCCTTTGTGTTCAGTTGTATTGCTGCATTGGATGTTGTGGAGGTTTGCCGTTACACCAAAACCCGCAGGTGTTGGTAAACATTACAAGCCAGTAACTAGGATCCCCAGGGTGGAAATTACGGATTCTATAGAGGTGCGGTGATTCTTCCAACACCCCTCCTCAAATGCAGCTCGGGGGAATCGAACCTAGGTCCAAGCTCTGATACCATGTAGGAATTTACAGGGTAAGTTCCTCAGACAGAACACCAAAAGGACACCGCTCACAAACAGATCACAAATTAATACACCAGTATTTTGACGTGGTTAAAACCCTCAAAGAGGGAAACAGTCAATGGCCTGAGCCAACGCGGCCACTTCAGGCAATTTATTAATAAAAGAATGAAAATTTACATAAGCTTCTCTC